>JASFDD010000228.1:0-33494 GCA_036937055.1 Nidula microcarpa | reverse complement strand
CAATACGGAATGGATCTGGAATGGACTAGGAATAATACTAGCATAAAACTGTTGTTTCATTCCTTTCCACTTCCCCCAGAAATTCTGTGGAAATTCCATGGAAATTCCGCAGATTCCATGGATTCCTCCAGGAATCCTGCAGGAATGCATGGGGGAGTGTAAAGACCTCAAAGAGACTCAAGTGAGGAAGAAAAGGTGATGCCAGATGCCCTGGTCTTGGACTTCTTGGAGCTTCAAAATTTTGTACATCTTTTTCAGCTTCCAGATTCAGCCCTCTTCACTAATTTTTATTGGAAAGATAACAACAAAAAAATGCTGCCAAAACATGTATTTCTCCCTTGACAATATCAAGAACTGGATTGGACCAGTTGCATTTGAGGCCTGGATGCTGTGGTTCAAACAAAGTGCATCACAGAGTGCAGAGACTGTTTCTCACCCTTTGTCAAGAATGTCCATCATGTCAGTGTAATTTTAGTTGGTTTCTATTCAAGAAGTTCCTGAGCTAAGATATTGATTCACAGCCAATCAAGACCTTCATCTTGCATGTCTTTGTCTGTGTCATCATTGATGGATATGTAACTCTTCACCACTTATTATTTGCTTGTACAATAATTCAATTAACTGATGTACTCCTAGCCACTCAATGCCTTTGTCTTATATGTCAGAATCTTTGCCCAAGGCTCCATCTTCATCTATCTCAATCCAACCTACACAGATATCTTCATCTGGAATTTGCCCACAAAGTCCCCTTAAAATATGTGATAATAGTGCTGATGATTCAGACATGGATCCTGTCAATTTTAACAACCTGCTCACTGCAGCTGGCTCTGATATTACTTTACCAGTTTCCTTACCTGAAAAAACAGCTTATTCAAGCAGAGATCTGAGACAGCTGCCAGTGCCCAGTCTGTCATCACACAAGAAGATACAAGCACACTTGGCCTGTTGTTCAAGCTGATAATTGAGGACAGCAATGTAGCTTTTGATGGCCAAAGCTTATCCAATCCAATTGGAATTCTGCTGGCAAGTACTAGCAAGAACTCAAAGATGCACAGATGGAGGAGAGAAGAAGTAAGTGAGAAGGATATATTGCCTCAAGGACAGATTGCAGCAGGACAAAGTCATCACATGTGAAAGGGCTTGGTGGATGGACTTAGACTCACTCAAGTAGTTCTTTACTTTGATTGAAGCTCAATTACAAATTTCATTAGACTTGGCTGATAGCAGACATGAGTGAAAGCAATGTGGAGATGAAGAGACATAATCTTAGGAGAGCCTTTTCTGAAACTTGAATGGCTCTCTCAAGGATGCAACAGAGCCTGGTCATTATAAATTAACACTAGATCTGATTGTGAAAGTGGCCCATCATGTTGGGCCAGAACACAAGCTGGCAATCTAACTTGCACTTTGCTGTTTCCTTCAATTGCACTGTCAAAATTGAATTGCACTTTTTCAAAATCAATCACACTCTCCAAATTGTATCATTGCACTCTCAAGAACTTGATCACACTTTTCCCTTTAAGCTATTGCACTATTCACCATATGATTGCACTTTTTGGAAGTGGCTATTACAATTGCATGACACTCTTTTCATCATCACTCAGATGGATTCAAGATTAGGAGGAGTCTTGGCATATTGGTGTGCAAGTTTCAAAAAGTTGATGGATATCAATTTCCAAGGCTTATTAAAGTAGATAATGTCTGAGATTTGTGTTTCCCCATTGAAATGAGAGTTAGTCAAGGAAGACAGAAACAATGAGTGAACAATAATTATAGGAGAACCACTTATAGATATATCAATGAGGCCTTTGCAGCCTGGATCCCACAAGAGGGGAAATTTGGAGAATGATAGGGCTTCATTGTCTTCATTGCTTCCCATATTATCAGACTCCATGCTATCATCTGAGGATCTGCCATCACTAGAGCATGGTCAGCACTACATGAAGGACTAATATCACTTGAAGTCATCTCTTGTCTCTTGTCTCTCAAGCCAATCCACAATCAACAGAAACCAGGAGCTGAAAGATCATTGAAAATAGTTCATTCCTTGATGGTAATCCCTGCTTGAGGACTTGCTGCTCCAGCCAAGGAAGTTTGGTACTCCAGGCATTCATTTAAGTCAGAAAGAATATTTGCAAGCTGTTAAGATTTAGGTACATACCAGAAGAAAAGATGTCACATCCCTTGTGTTGCTGTATTGCATGTTATTCTGCATACACTTGCAATGCACATTTAGTTTCATGAGATTGGCCAGCTGCATGTGTGGACTAGGGCTGTCTTCATTGTTGATTCTTCACTACTTAACTTGTCACCAAGGAGGCAGACTCCACAGTTACTAATAGTGCAGTCTGCATGATTTCAGTAAGACAGTTAGAGGGGACAAACAACTCAAAACTCACCTTTCCATCTCTCAGTTCTTAGCTCATCACACCAGTATGCAGCATTGTCTCCTGCTTTCAGATCCAAGACTTTGATGTTTGGACAATAAAGCCATGAATTGAGCAAGTAAGGATCACAATATCATAGGGGATGACATTTCAAGTTTAGAAGAAAGTCCATTCCTTCCACATCAGTTTTGTCAAAGAAATGCAGCAACTGACTTTCAGATGCTCCAGCACATAAAGGCACAGTGCAATCATGGGCACAGTAAAGCTTGGCAGGCCTGAGGGCTCCCATGTAGTTCCAAAGAAGTTTAGATCAGTGTCATATCCATGATCTATTTTGACACTCTCTGACATTCCAAATCATCTTCTGATATGCTTCTGACTATTTCCACCTGTTTCCATTCTCACTTATCTCTGAACTATTGTTCTGATCCTATGACTTGTATTTATACAATACTGTTACTATGAACACTTCTACTCTGATACATTTCTGCTTCCACTTCTGCTACTTTTATTATGTGTCAAGGACTCTTATTATTCCTTGTCTCCATAGTGTCACTACTTCCACTTTCATTATTACAATTAGCGATACTAGCATTTAAGTAGCTCAGTTTTGTACTTAGTCTACAATTCAAATATCAACTAAGATACCACCTAGTCTTCCAACTAAGTTCTAAGTCTCTTCACTTTCCAACCTCTGACTCCTTTCTGACTTCCCTTCTAGTTGACTTACATTGACTAGTCTTATCTCACTCTTGACACTAGACTTAGTCTCTAGTTGTCAAACCCCCAAGTCATCTCTGACAACTTTCTGACCCCATGGTACTTTCTTCCAACATGTGGACCATGTTTAAGTTAGAACCCATGAGAACTGGAAGGGCACAGCACATAAGCTGAAGCCAACAGTTCTTATCTGTAGCATTACAGTCGGAACTTCTTCCAATGTTACTTCCAACATTTTCTGACATAGCACTATCATAATCTATGTCCTCTAGTTCCTATTCACCTTTGGGAACAAGTCTTGACAATCAGCATGGGTCACATTGGTGAATGTAGGGAGCACAGCAGGAAGTACTTCACAGCAGAGCTACACTGCATTATTGAAGTCATTGTATACAGTAAAGTGAAGACATCAGACAGCTTTAGCTCTTGCTCAATCTAAGCAGAATGTAAGAAAGCTAGCCTGGTACTTGTCACAACCTTTGAACCTGAAGAACAGTTTGTTCCATTTCCATTCCATGTCTTGTAACATGAGAGGGTACATGATAGCCAAGAGGGTATGGTTGCCTGCTAGGCAGACATTCCAGAGAGATTTTTGGTCATGGATTCACTAAGAGTAAGAGAAAGAATTTCTGGGGAAGGAATTTCTATTAGATATTAACCTTTGAATGTCACAGACAGTAAGATACTAGAATACAATAAGAGTATGATCTACATACTTATTTATGTCCTTGCCACTTGCAGCTGCAAAAAAAGTTCTCCTGTCCAAGTATCTCCAGGTCACATAAGGTCAAGTGGCAATAAGCATAGTGGTAGTTGTGGAATAAGAGGAGGAAGCTAGCACTGAGGAAGGGTATGTCAGGACATGCAGTCCAGTCATAATGATTGTCAGCCTAACTGGCAGTGATGTTCTGGCCCAGCTTGGCCTGAAAGCCCTGGCTTAGGCTCAGCTTGAGAGGGCTAGGGCTTAAGATTTACTCAAGCTAGGCTGTGAAGGAAGGCTCAAGCTTGGCCAAGGGCTTGTGAGGGCCTGAGCCATAGCTTATTTCAATGCATTTAGCTACTAGGTAGGATTTATTTTGTATTCTATACTAAGGCAAAATATTAAGGGTATTCAGAATTGGCTTATAGCTACATTGTCATTGTCATCACCTTGCAAATCAAGCACCCCAAGCACTTCATCTAGCTCTTCAATCAGTTGATCCCATCCCTCCTCTAGTCCATTTGGAATATCCCTTGATAACATAACCCCATCTATTTGAGTCTCTAAGGCAACTGAAGTGTCTTCTGGCTCATGAAAGAGGAGATCATGCCTATAGAAGCACTTCAAAAATTGAAGTGCTTTGACAATGTCATCCCCAAGTCTGTTATGAGGTTTTGCTAATGGTAACTCCTGCTGCTGAAAAAGCTTGCTCACTCAATACAGATGGACACAGACATCACAAAAATTTAATGTCAAAGATATTTCCAGAGATAGTTGAAACCCAGCTAAAAGTGTGACATTACCATAAAGTCTTGCTATCTTATATAATGCATTGCAAAGTTACTACCTATAATATCTATATAGCCTTTATTTCAAGGTTTTGATCTAGCAATACCTTGGTTTTGTCTGAATTGTAGCATCTTATTACCTTTTGTAAATGTAATCCAGTTGTATAATCCTTCACCCTAATGGGTTATAACTACAAGGCTATTTCATGCTTTCTCAGTATTCCAAAGAATGACAGAAATACCAGATAATAGTGTGGGAATTGTAAACACCTTACCCTACTGGCTGACCAAAATGCAAAAGTCAGTTTGCTTGCTTGTAATCCATACTTGTCAAGAACTTGTTTCCAGGTAAGACCTAGAGTTGCCAGGCAAGTAATAACTCAGGAGGGGCAAAGGAAAGTAACCAGAGACTCCAGTGATATCTCCAGGAACATGTTCTAGCACTACATAAAAGAGAGAAATCAAGATGGACAGTGGCTTCAGCTTATGTGCTGCACCCCCTTTGTTTCTAATATCCAATTTACAGATTATGATTAGCAGATTGAACAGGGGTAAGAGGTTGCAAACTCAGCCTCCTGACCAGAGATTAGTCAAGTGAAATCTCCAGGGACCAGAGATTTAGCATGAGAGTAATAACAATGTTGAAAGGAGATCAAGAGAGCAGAGGATGTTGAGGATGTCAGAGGTAGCTTTGCTAGTAAAGAGAAACTAGCAGTTGTAACATGTAATTAACAAACTGAAGTACTATGGTACATTCAAGGTACTTAAATACTTGAAAATGTAACTACCCAGAGTAATGCCGCAAAGTACTAAAACATACTAAGTAAAAAGGAGAAGTAAGTGGGTCAAACAAAAGAGAGCATATGACAATAGTAACTAAATGTTAATGCTGAGGGATATACTGATAGTAGACTAGTGTCTTGTGGCTGAAATGTATGTAATCAAGAAATGGAAATAGACTGGAGTAAACCTGAGTAAACCAGAGATGATGTAGGGAGTTGGGACAGGATTGATTGGAAGCTCAATTAGGAGCATGTGGGCAGTAATTGTGAGCATGATATGACACATCTCTTCTGCCTGGCCATGTTTGGGTCTCGACACCAATTTTCATGCAAGAACAACTTTCTGCTTCTCTCTGCACATCTGTTAAGATCTGAAGCATGGCTGGACAGAACAGACAATATGGCTGAGACATGAGTTTGATGATATGCCAGTAAATTCATGAGATTTGATTAAACAATCAACATCATGCACATTGATTTTTGTTTAAATGAACACTTTTAAGTTACATTGGGGGTATGTTTAAATTTAAATAATGCTTAAAAATATTACAATTTAAACACTGTTTAAGTGGCAAATTTTAATATTGAAAATATGCCACTGACAAGAATCAAACACTTCACCTCATGGACATGTCACCATGACAGTAATATAACAGCTGAGCTAGAAGGCCTTACAAGATTTCTATACTAATATCAATTTATTGTGTTAACTCTTACAAGAACTTAACCATTATGCACTCTAACCTCTGTTGCATGCAAGGTCATATTCATGTACAAACATTGCACATTTCCATTTTGAAACTTGCTTTTAAGCTCTGTTTAAACTTTAACATTTATAAGCACTATTTAAACATATGTTATAGCAGACCAATTGATAGGTAACCTAAGCATATAGAAGACATTTTTCCATATATATGAGAAGATGTTTAAATTTTGATAATTAGAAATGTACCATTTATTCAGAAATTAAGAATTAAGTCAAATCTCTTATTATCTCATCTTGGACAAAGCATTATTAATATACATTTGTGGATGACTTTCACACAAAACTGTTCAGTCACTGTAAGAGATGACACTACAAAATAATATTAATATGACTATTCTGTAAGGCCTTATGGCTCAGTTGCTATATTGCTGTCTTTCTTTGATTTGCTGCTTGGTCAAGAGTTTGACTCACATTGTGAACACATTTAATTAATTGTTGAAAGGTACTGTTTAAATAGTGTTTAAGTTTAAACATTTTTAAGTGTTATTTACATTTAAACATATTTTAATATTCCCTTATTGATCAAATTTTCACAGGTCCAAGGTGTTTGAAAGTTGCTTCAAAGTGTTTATTTAAACAAAAATCAATGTGTCTGATGTTGATTGTTTAATCAAATCTCATGAAATGTCATGATATGCAAAGACTAAAGGCAAGGTAGGATGTTGGCTTCAGCTTATGTGCTGCACCACCTACTATCCTAGTCCTGTATTTAGAATAGACAAGTGATGAAAACAGAGGTTAGAGTAAGACAACAAGAGCTCAGCTTGTCAATGAGAGAATAAGAGTTCAGCTGAAGGTTTAGCTGGAGTGGCCAGAGGATTGGACAAGAGGTTGAGAGAGTAGAGAGTGCATCAAGCAAGAAAGCAGATTAACAATGCAATTAACAAACTAAAGAACTATAACTCAAGTACTACAACCTATATACTAATCCTAGAGATAAGCTATCTAGTGCCAAGTACAATGAAGCATATGGGTGTAGTGGTCAGGTTGTGTCTATAGCATGGAGAGAGTGTCAGATGAGCAAAGAAATGTATGGAGACTGAGACAGATAACTACAGGACAGTGTGGACATAATAGATAAGAAACTTGGAAAGGGACTAGTACAGAATGAAGACTCAATATGGAATATCTGAAACATGTATTTGGCTGAGATGGGGCTGACACAGCCAAGGGTTGGCTGCAAGGATTTGGGATTGTGATGAGTTGAAGTATGATGTGACAGGTGACAAGTGATGGCTTTCCAGTAACTTTTCATTCCCTAATCTAATATATGATTATTAAGGGTATGCTCCAATCACACCTAAACTGATGAAATGATGTACTTTGGAGGATGAAGATGCTGGATGAGGCAAGTGCAAAATCACAACAGGTTTAAGCTCCTACCAGTCATTGTGATTCTCTAGCTACCAAGCACTCTTGTCAAGAAAATGAAGGCAAGACCCCCATTCAAAAAGGTAAATGAATTATTTTTGTGTAAGAAATCCATTGACTTAGTTTTGTTCTAGCCTGTCACATTTCCATTTCATCTCAAGGGTGAATTTATTGTTGTGCCTGTAACCCAAGTACATCAAACAAAGAGGTAGATTCTGAAGTGGAAGGTAGGTTGAAGGTCTAGTTTTATTACTTACAGAAATATTTTGTCTAACACAGTTGCCTGCATTAACATAATCACCTACAAGTAGCAGAATGTCCAGCTCCTCGGGGATGGCGTCGTCGAGTGTAAAGCGGTGTGCATACGGCCTATGACAGGTGGTAGCTAGGCAACTTGGAAGGGGTTCACTGAACCCACCACCGGATATGGAGATTAAAGAACCAAGGGTGCTCGGTATGAACTCAGATGATAGGAGAAATATGTGATCTCAATGAGATCTATGATTTCACTACCTCCAGCTACAAAAAGTGAACAGATTCAGTGTCGTACATACACAATGAAATAAACATACGTGCTGCAAATTCGTAGCCGTACATACAGACTCTCCAGGCAGCTTTCAATCAAAGTTCAACTGCTTTTAGGAAGCAGTCTGCGAAGACACCACATCACTCAAAAATCCGGACCAGTCGGCTGGCATATTGGAATATGCTTTGGCGCTCCCAAAGTTTGTCATGAAAATCGAGTTGACTTTCGTGGTAACCGTCAGCTGCTCGACGAGGGTAGCGTTCGTCTGCGTAGGACCAGCGTAGAGGATGATAGATTGTTTGGAAGCTGGGCTGGTGCTATCTATTGTAAGGCCGGAGACCCTTTTTTGACCAAGTGGTTAGCTTAGAATCATACAGCAAGAAGAAAAATTCGCACTTGAATTTGTTATAAGTGTCTTCGTAAGTCACAATTTGATCGGCGATGGAGAAATATCCGCTCGTATCTGGTGTCGTCCCGGGGTTGAGTATAATCTAGGAAATGATATAATGAGTAGTTGTAAAACCGCTAGAGTGTTGTATTTGAAGAACCTACATAACTAGTCCCAAAGTCACTGTGTACTCTCGTTGCGAAGCCCTGATAGATGCTCAAGGAGGCAGCTGCGGTAGCTGTTTCATCAAAAAGATGCCATCTGGACGGTAGCTTGCACTCCACTGAGAATATGTGTCAATGTCACTGTTAACCTTGCTGGCAGCAGTCGCTCCATAATTGGTGGCGACATATCCGAGAATTTTAACATTCCCGGCGGCAGAACCCGCGGTCCGGAGTGCTGGAATGCACGCTTGATAGTTGGTGTCAGGCTGACTACCTGGCGTGCCATCGGGGCCACTGTTGGGGTTAATGAGAATATAAAATGATATAGTCGTGTAGGATTGAATCCTGGTAGAGTTTAATCACATAAATTAAATTATTTTCGCGGGGTAATGTATAGAAACACGTACGCAGTCTTGACCGCAGACCAGCCAGAGCAGCTATCCCCGGGGTATATGTATAGAGGGAATATAATCCCAGAGGACAAAAGTGCAGCTGCGCGCGTAATGAATACACTCAGCGTGATGAGAGACCAAAGATAAGAAGTCCGGTACATGGCGATTCGGATGATAGTATGAGAACCTTTAGAAGGATAGAGAGCACGATTTCTAGCATTCGATGGGTTTTATAGCGCTAGGATGGGTAAATTTATCCACGGGCAGCATTTCCCCGCTGCAGATGCAAACAGCAAGTTCAAAAATAGAGACATGACGCACATACATCATGAAACACCGTGCTGTGTCATAGTAATAACAATATGTTTGTGCAGTAGATGACGCCGATAAGCGGGATGTTCATTATCCGAGCGATGCTGTCCAGTGTCAGTGAACACTAAAGGGCTTAACCATTAGAATATTAGGGTTCATCAAAAGCAATAACCAGACGAATTTCCTGAAAGGCTCGACCGTGAAATGACGCATGAAGCTTGAAGGTTGTGCTTCTGACAAGTTTCTCCGGACATCTCAGAGCCTGACCAGAAGCATTATGCCAGCTGTCTCACTGGGCTTAGGTTCAAGCGAATGAATGACGCGATAGTTAGGAATTGCGTAGTATTTTTCGTCTGGAAGAAGCCAAATCTGATTTCCAGAAGAATGAAAGAGATGGAAAATGGTGCTCCAGTGTACATTCGACACTTGTCGAGGATGCATGTTGGTCAGAGGATAATCCACAACCATCAACAAGGTGTGTCACGCCTTACGCGCCACGCGTCACTGGGCCGGAGCCACTACCACCGGGCCCTGCCATACCTTACACCGCATCGCGAGCGCTACACTCAGTGGATGTTAGTTAAGCGTCAACAAAATGAAATTTATAAAATTTGAAAGCTTAAGAATCGAGTCATATGAAAGAGTTCTAGAAACATCTTCGCCGCTGAGCTACTGTCCCTCCCTGTATTATGGAGGCAACCGCGCGTAACGGTGCCTCCGTTACGTTGCTAATTTCCGGGGGTGTAACGCGTAATGGTGACCTTTTAAGTTTTCAGAATCAATAAAATCAAGAATAAATCGGGAAAACTTTCCAACTTGTTCTAAACCACGTTATTGAACGCCTTTCATCATCCAGGACACAATTCAGCACCCAGGGATGTAAATCCTGAGTTCTGTAACGGCAAGATCTGGGTCGGTTGCTCACCTGGATACCAATTTTTTGCGTAACGATGCCTCAGGCCGTCGCCTCCATACAGGGAGGGACCGTATACGAGGATTATTCCGATAAAATATGGACGAACTGCTATACCAATGCAATCTGGCACTACCATGATTATCTAGACATTGTCATGAATCAAATCAACCAATATCGGCCGACCCCTTAGCATGCCCGTATCCAGCTCTTCTCGCTTTACTTTCATCTTTTTCTGAGGTCTCTCGACTTCTGTATTATTGATGATCTCCTTTACCACACCGAAATCCGGAGCACGACGCTTCGATGGGGTTGAAGGAGGCTCAAAAGCTTCCGCATGAAGTTTCTCAGCTTCATAGGGAAGCTGTAATATCCAATTCTGCCCTTCCATGAGCTCAAAGAATTGAGAAAGCAGTGGCGCGCTTTTCAAAGTTTTCCGGGATCCAAATATGATAAGTTTTGAACGGGCGCGGGTGAAGGAGACATTCATGCGCCGCCAATCCTTCACGAGGTCTCCAACCTTGCATTCAATTAAACCCCATGTCCATTACAACGAAATGGTAGAACATACCTGTCCCGCATCATTTGATCTCACCAATGAAATGATAATACAATCTTTGTCTCTGCCTTGACTGCGATCCGCAGTCAAAATCTCAATATTCTTCCGTGCTTGAAGTAGATGAGAAAGAAGCTTGACTTGCTGGCGGTAGAGTGAAATGATACCAATCTGCTCTTCTCGAACGCCACTGCGGAGAAGGGTTTCGGTCATTTGGCAAACCAGCTGAGCTTCGACTTCATTTTGGATAAGATCTCCAACGCGGGAATCTTGTGCTTCCATTGAATCGGTATCGACGAAGACCGCCTTACAACTGGAAAACATATATTAGTATCATTCTAAAGATTTGAACAAGTGTCCTGACCTATCAGACGCTAGCCTCTCTATCCAGCACTGAGACTTATCGCCTTGTAAGCAGATGGATGTTCCATTGCAATGAAGCTGGTTCAGGAAAGCTCGATCAGGTAGCATCAAGCTCTGCTTAGCGATTTCCTCGGAACCACAGCGCAAACGATTGTGATAAATAAGCGTATTCGAAAGAAGCATGATGTCCTCATTCATGCGATATTGGTATGCGAGGTCCACAACGGCATGAGGATGTGCTTCCGATAGACGTCTGAATAAGGAGACATCGAGACCACCTTTCCTTGCGTCACGGTTTCGAACCTATATGTCAGAAAAGTATAAGCTTTCAAAGTAGATGGAGGAAGTAGAGATGCGTACGAGAGGGGGCAATTGGAAATGGTCCCCAACGAGGACAAAGGTATCCGCGAATCGCAATGGGCCAAGACAGGTAGGAAGAGTAATTTGGGATGCTTCATCGACGATACAATAGTCGAATTTCCTACGGTTGAAAAGAGCACTGGTGTAAACAATGTCAGATGGACGAAATCGATGCAATGTGTAAAACAAACTCACTGATCAACAGAAAGACATGTTGTCGCTACAACTGGGGGCGACATCAGCTGAGCTTCCAGCTGCTCCATGCTAGTAGCTGTCGTTCGCGCAGCCAATGTGTACTTCATTACATCGGGATGAATCTAAACATGTCCAGAAAAAGATCTAATGAGTAGGAGAGATAAAGAGAAGAATGCTCAACCGACCTTATCCACGTTTCCTAACCGTAGTATTCCGAAATCAGCCCCATCCAGCTTCTGCAGGATAGTGTCTACAGCCGAATGAGTGTACGAGCTCAGCAGCACCGACTTTCCCATCTCCACGAGAGACTTGATCAATGCTGCCACCACCGTAGTCTTCCCTGTCCCAGGCATACCCAATATGAGAGCATAATCCTCTGCAGAGAGCACTTTATGTATAGCCGCCTGCTGGTTCGGATTGAGTCCTCTGGTGAACTTCCCAATTGAAGGAGGAACTTGGAGGGGAGAATAGAAGCGCGGAGCCGTAAGATTGACGACGAGCCGGAGCCGACGGCTGTCCCCATCCGCATAGAACATGTGGGCGAGGTTGTCGCGAATGCGGCCCATTCCTCCGAAGAGCTCATCCTTGTCGATGCGGAAGATAATGTCTTTTGTACCAACACGCTCGGCGATAGTTTTCATAGAGATTGGGTGATCGACGCCTACAACAACTTCCGAGGGAGCAAGGTCGACGATAAAGCCTTTCGCAAATGCCAGAAGATGGGGTTCGACAGACACAGTGATGGGCTCGTTCACACTCATGTGTCCATGCAAGAGATTGCCGTCCGCTCTTGTATTTTGAGCTCGCAAGAAACGATATGAATATTTGTGGATCTTGCTCTCCAAACTGACACCGGCGTCACTCGTCAGAGTCGCAACTGGTTCGGAAGATGTCGAAGGCCGGAACGACTCATCCAGGACCATGCCGGCGAAACACCGCCCCTTCTTTTCTCGTTCAGTAGCGCCCATGGTCCACAACTCCTTCTTAAATCTAAGAAGGTCGCGTTCTTCCATAGAGATAAGAGCCTCCCATTTCTTGAAGAACTCAGTTTGAACTTTGGTGAGGTGGGAAGTCTTTAGGTCGTATGTATCGTAGATGGGCGAAGAAGAATCCATTGGACCTTCAATAGCCTGTAAATATGACACTTCGTTAGAAAGGGAATGATTCCGAAAATAAGGAGAAGATAAGTACCTTGCGATACAACATGCAAGTGTCCAAAGCATAGCATCGCTTGCATGCCCTCTCGTCATCTATAGTCGGCGGCAAGAAAGGCTCCTCTTCAGAGACCCTGCCCATCCCTTCAATCTCGATATCGCCCTCGTCTGACTTATGCCTCCTCATCATATATCCCGCCATCTCGTTCCTCGCCACTATCAACCCGCGCAACTCGTTCCTGCTAGCAGGCACCCGCACCACCTCGTCGCTCTGGGTGTAGTACAGCAGCCCCGAGGGCACCTCGGTTCCATACCTCTCTTCCGCAAGCAGCGTGTACAGCATAGTTTGTGCACGGTGCTCCAGGCCTGCGACGGTGCGCCCAGTCTTAATCTCGAATGGTTTGGGTCCCGATGTAACTGTAGGAGGGATGTTGAAGATAGATTGGGTAGGAGAGGGGTCAGAGATGACGGCATTCACGGTAGCGTCGAGTTTGCCCTTTATTCCATAGGTAGGAGACCATATGTCCTCTTCGATGTCGAGGAGTTCCGATATCGCGAGGAGGGATGGGGCTTGGTTAGCTGTGGAACGCGTGTTTGTGAGAACCGCTTCTGGCTAGAGAAATGTGGAAATTAGAAGGGAGTAGGAGACCTTGAATTGGCTAGCAGGTACCTTGGGTGTTTCGGAAACATAGCGCTCGGCAAATGCCTTAAGGCCTTTCGCCCTCGTAGAGACTTCTCGCTTCGCTTGCTGTATAGTAACATCTAGTTTCACTAGCTGGGATAGATTTTTGCTGATTGCATCATCGATCCTCTCTTCGATCCATGTTTCATCCCATCGCGTTTGGATAAGACATGTCTGCATCACTTCGTGCAGCATGTTTCCCCATACGAGTGCAGGAGTGGTGTCGCTGGAGGAGCGCACAAGCGCGGATAGGAGAGGTTTGCGCCTACATTGGAGTGCATTGGATAGGGCGGTCGCGGTGAGAAGTAAGTCGGGGTGTAAGATAAGGAGATTTAACTGAGACGTGATAGAGATTGTTGAAGTGAGAGACGAAGATGAGGGAGATATCGCCGTAAATGTTCCTAGAACGTTGATGGTATCGCCTAGGGATTCAAGAATTTAAGAAGGATAGAGAAATTAAAATAGAGGGCACTTACCAACGCGGACATCAGTATGTATCCAATCATCAAGCAGAATCACCTGGCGGCGTTCCTCGCTTGGATCGAGTTTCACTTTCAATTTCTTGGTCCATTCGTCAGAATGGAGCAATTATGCGCCTAATCCTGGACATACCTTGGACCAACGGCCATTAACGTCTGCCTCTGAAATGGATACAACAATACACCGAGTACAGGTTTCGCGCACGAATGTTGGGTTTGTCTTCGCCGACGAAGACTAGAAGATTGTCAGCGACATGAAAGCCTTAGAGAAATTGTATACATACTACTGAATGTTTCGCAGGCGATTTCTTCTTGGGAGTTTTCTTCGGAGTGAAAGGGTCTATGTCATCCCAGTCCCAGTCTTCCGCGCCGTCCAAAAGCGACGCCATATCGACATCACCCGCCGAGAACACTTTCGAAGGAGATGGGACCGCCACAACAGGGTTTCGTATGGAAGGTTTTGAGGAATTGCCTAGTCGCTTTATAGGTGTGTGTTGTGGTCTCGAGTTCGACCTAACGGGTGACGGGTCCGGAGTTGGGACAGCATTCCAGAAAGAATCGTCACCCAGGAGCGCCTTCATGAACGTGGCTTCCTCCGCTTCGGTGGGGTTTGAGGTTGCCATGTTTACAGCAGGTTGAGAGAAGAAACTTGGATGAAACCCTGCAATTCAGCGATTGTGAAATGTATAGCGCGCGTGTAACAATTGGCGTGGTGCGCTTCGAGTGCACCGAAGGAGATGAGGATCAGCTGGAGGGATGACGCGTCCAACAGAAAGATGTCCTCGAACAGAGGTGATAGCGGAGAGGAATATGACTAATGTTTGAAGACGTGTGCGCTGTCGTAACGCGTTCTACAACTTGGTTAGAGGCTAGTGACTAGTTAGAGCTTAAGTACTTGCTTGTTTGTTTCGTGTCACATCACGCGTTCCGTTGCGTCAACCGCGTGACATATGTTTTATACACGCCGACACGTGCGCTACTTAGGCGTTTGACGCGTCGCTCGGAAAGCTCTTTGAGCTTTTTATTCCAACTTCAGACACTCAGTTGATGTGAAAGTAGTATTACATTCTATGAATGTGACGATTTATATATAGGCCCTTTTAAGAGGGTGACTACGCATGCTTATTTTACTTACATCTAGGATGAATATTAATCTTCCAACCCCGATTCAAGCCTTATGTAGGCCGGTGAACGTTATAGTCCCATAGGAGTCATCGTATTTTCTAGAGCTCATACGAGGCTCTGAATGAATTTGATATTTGCATACTAATAATTTAGAACCCGACAATAATTAATCAAAACTACAATTTTTACTTATCCAACGTCCTGTATTGTGATTTATGAAAAGTGCAGAGAACTCATTCTGTGTGCATCTGATGGATCACCGCCAACATTAGAGCTTGTAGCTTCTGCTCTGAGATTAAGCAGCATCCGATTTCCGAAAATTGACAGAACAACAAGTGTCAAGGGTGTGAGCATACCCGATAAAGTTGGCTAGGGGACAAATTTTGATAAAGCGAAGACTTTGCAAAGGAAGCTTGCTTACATCTGGAGAACCGAAAAGAACTGCATTTGCTATAAAGAGAGTAAACATGCTGTAAAATTTATCCATTGATTCACCGACGCGATAAAACTAGAAAGACGATTGCCCACGCTATAAGATAGAGCAATGTATCTTTCAACACAAGTTCTAACAAGCCTGATGTCCAGAGACTTCGGTTCTTCAAGTAACGGAAGAATTGACGCAGGACTAGGCAAAGGGTCGTGCTTTCATATACAAGAATTGGAATCCTGTGAGTTACATTAATGGTTAGAAAATAATGGAAGGGTGTAATTGAACAAATCCTATAATTACCAGAAGAGCCATAGGTGATGGTATCGTGTATATACGGTACATCGCTTTAATCCCGGAGCTGGATCAGCGGTGCCTATAATCGTTACTGAAGGTCAGCAACCGCTACTGAAAGAGACAGAATGTGGTGCACCATGAGATTGACTACCGACAACGCTTATCACACTCAATGCACATATCGCAGATGTAACAAACAAAGCCAGGAGAGGATATCTAACTTTCTTTGCGTGTCCGTAAAGCGCGCACACAGACAGCCAGACAATGCCGTCTGTCACCAATAATTGGGCAATGCCTGAAAAGCTGATTGTCAATATTACATCCAAATCAGACTCCACGTAAAAACCGTACTGGTGCCAATAAGCCAATAGGCGATAGCGAACTTGCCTATGAAATGTTAACCGAAGCGACATCACTTGAGTTGTTTAAACTTACAGCTTAGGATAAAAAAATTTATCCAATCTTCCAGTACATATATTGCGAGAAAGAATCACTTCACGTACAACTGTCGAAGGAAATAGGGATCGTCAACGCACGAACTTCAGCAATAGCCAAAGTCTAAACATACCGAATATGAGACGTTGCTGCTTATGTGGGCTGGTAAAACGAACAATTTGGCCACGAGGTTCAAGAGTGCTGATGTTAATACAAACTCACAGTAAGTATTGATTACTTGTGCAACGATAGCCAAGTACCGATTCTGTTGAACTCAACAAACAGTTCGAAGAGAAGGGGAGAACACTTACTATAGCGAATAGAAGTGTTGTCCAGGTCTTCACGGGCCGTTTCTAGGACAATATGAGCGGCTATTTTCAGATAGGAAATTCATATAAATGCATGCCCATATCAGCTCAACCTAGAAAGCTGTCAGTTCAACTTCTGAAGTTTACAAAAACAATAAAAACACCTCGTCGTTAAAAGTAAGGGTGTAGTCCCATAGCACCACAGTGAGGCACGCAGCTGCAACATGGCAATGCCAGCATCTTAGCAGGATCTAACGAAAATAAAGTCATGTTTTCAACCTTCGACATAATCGTGCCATTGCTCGTGAATAAGGTCTCCCGGAATTTGGAAGGCAGGGATGGGTGGGACAGACATCTCAAAAAGCTTGAAGAAGCCATGGGTCTCCGCTCCAATCCATTTATACTGTTTGTAAGTTTCTCCGGCCAAGCGTTTTTACAGCCAAAGCGCCGCCGATTGCTATGCATGGCCATGATGATCATATATGTTGTTCGACACGATGGAGGTGAACCATTGACCCGATAGCACCTGTAAATATAGTTGAACGAAGGTGCTGGAATCAGTGAAACAAGCACTAATGAGGCAGTTTGGGCGACGATTTTAACGCTGACTCACTGGGCAGAAAATGGTGCACAAGACACTGGTATACTGGTTTTTACTACATGGTTTTCATGATTTGACGTCCCGACAGTATTGAAGATTACCAGGAATTTTTTCCCTGCGAATGAAGGTCAATTATCTCTTACCTTGGAACTAAGGTATCATCACAGCAGGTGGCATCGCTGCGGATCAATATAATAATCCAGCAAATATAACAAAACTGTGGCCGTGAAAGAACTAAATTACTGACCTATCGGTGATACTGGTGTTGATAACGAGGGGTGGCTATGGGGCATAGCGTCCCCACTTGCCATCCGAACTGTTAATTTCACAACGATCTCTTCATGAAAAATATTTGCAAGTGCTGCAAGAAAAACCAGGAGAACATTCGGATTTTTAGTTAGATAAGATATCGAGAAACTGAGTTGCAAATGATCGTACTGAGTAGATATCTTATTGCAGATATTTTACAGAGAAGCGCGCTGTAACTGCACCCGGCCCCACCAAGTACCCTCGATCAGATATGATGCCCTCTTCAAACATGAGAAGTTCGAAGCAAGAAGTTAAGATCAGCCAGCCAATAAGACGCTCACACAGCTGCGGCTGATTGAGAACGTCGAACTTGAACTTCGTGATCGCTCGTTGGATGGTGATTGTCCCTATTTTTGTACTATTTGCCCCTATTTGTAATTTAGTAAGCTTGTTAGGCCAACGGCGAACTCTGTCACGACAGTGGTCTGAGCTCTTTCACATCTCCAAAATTTAGAACACTGGGAAATACTTAACATCCATAAATGATGGAACTCATATCACCCACCGAGGAGCTTCCGCTCTCTTCGAAGGCGCAGCAACATGCTGTCCACTCTGCTTTATTGTGCTGCCGCATACGCTGTCATCGTCCGCATCCTCCGTTATCGAAGATTAAATACGATTACGACAAAATTCTCCAAACATGATCTACAAAACATGACACCCTGGATAGCTCAACAAATTGTTCACGAGTCTTTTTTTTATGATACGCCGACTTTGATGCTCCTCGGAACACAAGTCGCGTTATTCAAAGTATATGGTATTGTATGGAGTCCTTTTATCGTTAACGCAAAATTTGCTGATTAATCGATACATTTTGCAGTCATCCATCGCTTCGCTTCTGCTCAAAACCGGAGAATTAAAATCCCATGAAAAAATCAATAAGCGCCTAGCAGATGTTGGTATTATTTTCCTCGAAAGAGCATACAACTGACGTCCGTTTAGACCAGCATCTTGATCGCCACAGCATTATCAAACCCTTTGATTGGGCCAGGGTCAGGATATGACAATAGCCTGAACTCGATTAATGATCCAAGAGGAGCTATAGCTATCAGTAGAATTAATTTTTTACACGGAAAATATCGCATCGTTGGTATCGGCACCTTTGATTTTTTTTTCAAACACTCACTAAAGTTCTGCAGCGAAACGATGATTTTTTGTACAATCTAGCTTTATTCATGATCGAACCTATTGTATGCCTGGTATTCTCTTTAAACTTTCTTATTTCGTAGTCCGACTATTCCTTAGGAATGGACCGCACGTTTTGATTGGCGCCCTCACTCTCCGCTTGAAGTAAAAGTAAGCACTGCAGGACACGATTCGATGCATTTATTCATTTATTATACAGGCTATCTTTCTGATGTGGACAGAAGTAGGACGTCGCATGGGAATCGAGAACATATGGTCATCTTATGATGAAATGAAGGAATGGGCAACCGTATGTGACACGTTACAGTATTAAACACTCAGACCAATCACCAAACATCTTTAACAGCATTATGAAGACGTGAACTTGGTGCCTTCCGATGCATCCGAAGAAATATCCCGTACTGCTTTGTCGCACTTTCTTGATCGAGTTCCTCCAGTAATGGGCCTTCGTAAATTAGTTTTTCAGCTCATTTTAACGGTGCTTGACAAACGAACACGAAACGCAATGAGGTCCGACTTTAAATGCTTTCGCTGTATCTTTCAAAATTACTAATTCATGACTTACAGGCTCCCGGATCCTTCTACTAGATTTTCTTCTGCCATTCATTTCTTATTTAAACTTCGCGCTTTCTTTGTCCGTCATTTCTGTTTGCCACGTTCTCGGCCAGCTCTTTGGGTACAGCTTGACTCGAATTATCACATCGATGAGGATGGGGTTCCTAGGATGCAGGCAGTTTAGTAAGTGTTCTTTATGCGAGCTTTACTCCTCTTTTGATGTAAATTTGCCGACTCTCTCTTAGTAGAAGAAGATCTGGACCATGGTATTATCCTCAGCTGTCTGGGTTTCGCCTAAAAATCGAGAACTTGCTTCTCACCCTTGCTATTCGAGATCCACAAAAGATACCAGGAAAGCGCTGGAAGAGCGAGGGATATCGCCTTGAGGAATTGGTATGTATTTTTTGTATTTTTATCACTCGATTTCCCTATGAATTACTTATTTTAGGGTCCTTTTCGATTCGAGAACGGTGAGCATTACGGTTCAGTAATATACATTACGGTTAATCATAATAATAACCCGACCAAAGAGGGACATGATGAAGTTATGAAAAATGCTTCTAAGATACAGGTAACTTAAATTGTTTTTGCCTAGCATCTGGACTAAAAATTAAACTGTGAAGGGTCAAGATATTACAGGTCCTTGGGGGGTGACAATACAGAGCTAGAGGGCTCCAAGAAGACGGAGGTCACTGACATGATTTGGACATGATCTGAGTCGCCGGTCCGAAGTGTTATGCTTGAGGTGGAATAAAACATGGTTTTGGTGAAAAAGCTTGAGGAAAAACACATCGCCTAATCAAGTTAATCACTTTATTGCTTGGTTCTTGAAAGCTTCAGAACTCGAATACAGAGGCTGACGATCCGACATATTGAACACGTGTCGCGGCCACATTTAGCATTTCCCGTGTATTTGTACATGTTGCATTTTGACGACTACCACTGCAAAACCTTTTCATGTTCCGATCCTTGATAGACTCCTGGCTTTCATGGTGTCCTTCTGCTTTTCAACAATCATTTCTCGTGAACATTATTGTGAAAAAAAAAACGGGCCGCAGTGCATTAAAGAAAAATTCCTAGTTATACGGCAATCCTGCTTTTCCAAAATTTCTGCTACACAGCGAGTGCGAATATTATATTCAGAACGAAGCAACCACGGCCAAGATCTCTTGCATGACATCATTGGCTCGTGTATGTTCTTACATTTTTCTGGAGCCCACAGAGAGTTCACGAAATGCTTGGCGTTGTTTCCCGGGATGAACTGTCGTCAACTCGCGCGGTATCCTTGGACTTCAGCTCAACGTAAGCCCCGGCGTGTAAATCTTCGCATCCCTCTTAACCACAACCATTAAGACATTGTTCCAGATAGGCAATCACTTCTGATTTCTATGTGAAAGAAGTCCAGAAGCCGACTTTTTATATTTTCCACCATAGCTCACCTAACTCCTCGCAGCCCCGGGGCCCGGGCCGCGGAGTGGATCGACATGATTCCATATTATGTTGATCCTAGGATTTTATCGTCGTCTGTAGTCCATGACCTTGATATCGATCACTAGCAATGGTAAAATGTTCTGATGATGGCCTGCATCACGAAGACTGAATTGCTAGAGCCATTGAATGTTCCACACATACCTTAAGTCCACGTCTTCCAACATTTAAATCCTCTCACTGATCCGCGCCCTTGATAGATGGAGTATTTAAAATATTAGTGGGCCCACTCAACTCTCGTTATAACTGGATCAAATCACTGGATCGATCGAAGTACTCGGTAGTCTGGTGAGTGGCCCCAGGATGAGATGCTTAAAAGCATAATCTGAATTTCTGACCCAGTCGTGATCTGATCCACCCAAATCCAATCAGGCTTTGTATCGACAACTTACTATTTATCAACGCAAGGCCCTAACTCCGCCCCACTCGAGGTTTTATATCGTTTCTTACATCGTCGGGACTCATTCACGGTCGGGGAGCATTGTCGTCACCTATATGTTTACTCTAATTCCGTGGGTTTATGAAAAAAATTGACCTTTGATAGTAAAAGGGTCCATTGTGAATCGATCCCGCGGAGTCACCTCTTCCCTGTGTATGTTTTATCATCATCAAATCGAGGAGCCCCCAGTTATTAATATCCTTGTGGCGGGCGCGGGTATGCCTTATTGTGAGTTTTCTACCCATAATCTATCGCCCACTTCTTACAATTTCAATAACTGAAGCTGGATAGTGAAGGCAAATTGAAGTCGTCGATTGAGCTGACCATGACGGCAAATTCCGAAATTTGACGCGACGCGACGGTCACGTGGAGCCACAATGAAGAGGCTTGTCGTCTACCTTTTGCAGTTTCTTCCACTGGCTCAGAAATCCTTCCCTGCACTCAGGACCAACCCTTCACCCTCAATCGGTATCTAGATCTTCAAACCCCTTCAACAACCCCATAGATCCGTGTTTCTCGCCTAGCTCTCATGGCTTCTGTTCCTGGGCTCCCAGCTGCACGGTTGTAAAGATTGAGGTTTCCTTTTGGTGGCAAAGGAACACACGGGTCATGTTCATGTGCACAGAAATATTCCCTTACAGGAGCAGATGTGATAAGAAATGACAATGATAAAGCGCTTGGTGGCGAACTTCTCGTTGCTCAAGCACGGGGTCTATTGAATCAATTGACTGTCGAGGTCTACGAATCTGTGATTGCTCCGCAAACATAAAATGAAGAACTCTTAGAACGGCATCTTAGAAAGCATGGTGCGACATCGCCGCAGTACTTCCTCATAAATAGACCATCTGACGCCGCGGTATGTTGCATCTCCCGCCGGCAGGGAATTTAGGAAAGGCACCTGCCTCAATGTTAGGCATCGGCGTACCGGCTATGACTCAGGATCCCATATATTCTGCCAAATACATTCACATCTTTATAAAAAGCGCCCCTCGGTCTCGCTAATTCTCACTGTCTCTCTCCGAAGTTTACAATCACCATGGGCCAAACTCTTAACGAAATTCCCGAACCTCTCATCGAATGGATAAACAAGCAACACATATTCTGGGTTGCATCTGCTCCGCTAGCTTCCGAAGGACATGTCAATATTTCACCCAAAGGCGTACAGGGTACATTTCATGTCATCAATTCGCACAAGGTGTGGTATGAGGATCTTAGCGGCACCGGTAGGAGACCCTTACACTTCTGCTATTATTACGTCCATGGCTAATAACCCTGTCCGCTATATGTTATAGGCGTCGAGACAATAGCACACATACGCGAGAATGGCCGCGTAACTGTGCTGTTCAACGCCTTCGATGGACCTCCAAAGATAGTCCGACTATATGGCCGAGGTATGTCGATGTCATACCCCTCCTCCGAGGAATGGCGGAATATCTGAACCCACCCCCGCTTTCAGGGTCCGTGCATGAAATTGGTACCCCAGAGTACGAGCAACTTCTACCCGATTGGTCGAGAAAATCTGGATCGCGCGCCGTCATCCTCATTGACGTCTATAAAGTCGGAACTGTGAGCCACTGACCTCCAAATATACTCTCCCGCACAGCGGCTCACGGCTTTTTCCAGACCTGCGGATACGCCGTCCCCCGTTATACTTTTGTATCTCATCGCAATCAGCTTCTCGATTGGGCGGCAAAGAAGGAAGAATTTGACAGAGGCAAAGGACCGGTTGAATATGGCATGAGGGCTTGGTGGGCTAGCCGAAATACTAAAAGTTTGGATGGCCTACCAGGACTTACCTCCGCCCATGAGCCGACAGGAACCGCATCGGCGATGAAGACGACCCATCCATTTGGCGCTTCGATAGTAGTCCAACAACTGTACACTCGAGTCCGCGACTACATCAACCTAGGTCACGCCATTACATTTTTTTTCGGAATCCTTTTTGCCCGCTTTTTACTTTATCCATGCTAAATTTAACGAGTCTTCTAAATCTAATGATTCTTGAATAACATCATATGCTCACGGACGGTACACCGCTCTTCGTAAAATAGGATATTTGGATTTGCAATGCGATAACTATCGATAGTAATAATACATACATGTTTGAATGGGTAATCACAAGGTAGACAGAGTCCAGTTCGATAGGGAGAGCAGGTAGGAAGAGTTGCGGATGTCGAATGAATGAACGGTTGAACGACTGTGCGTGTGTGTGATAAAAGACCCTTAACCCTCGGTAACAGAGAAAAGGTAAGAATGAAGGGAATAGATGTCGTGATTGTGAAGAAAAGATATTGGACAAATACGGGGAACCCGGAGAAAAATGAATGGACCGAAGGAGAAAGTAAAAAATGTGAAGATATGTGGCATTGCGGGGGTGATACGTTAACATCTCCGCATGTTCGTGTAGCGGACGCGGCCGCCTAGCGGTACAGTCCGTGATCCAGTTCGTTGGTCTTCTGAAGTTCTTCATGGCAGCTTGACAGAGGTGCCGCCGGAGGCAGGGAAGTGGCGAGATTTAATCCATGTCCATTTCCAGCTCCATTCCATCCCACTCCTGCTCCATCTTACCCCCAGCAGGTACGACCACTACGCCCTCCTCTTCGTCTTCCTCACGCACACTGAAACCCACGCTGAAATCGTCGTCCTCGTGCTTCCACATGCCGCGCGAGGTGAACCCGTACCGGCCGCCATATCCAGGACTCGAATGATCCTGGTACTCCTCCAGGCCCTCCACGTCGACGTCCACGCTCTCCTCGTCGCTCCTGCTCGCCGAGCGCGAGCGCGAGTCCGACTCCGAGCGCAGGGACGAGCGCGGGAGGGACCACCCCTGCGCACCGGCGTACGAGTTGGATGCCGCGGCGGACTGGTACGATGAGGCCGCGTACGAGCCTACGCTGCGGTACCCGGTGAAAGAGGACGCGGCATCACGCCCTGCGTTCGGGACGGGCATGGGTGCAGTCGGCGCGACAATCACACCCGTACCGCCGGTAGACACCCCCACGAGTCCTGGACGAAGCTGGGTGACGCCAGTGGCGCCCGCAGAAGCAGGGACTGAGTAATCGTGCAGCCGCGGCCCGGCTGATGTGGAGCGTTTGAAGCCGCCCCCCAGGGCAGACGAAGCGGGGACGGAACTTGAGGTGGGATACGTAGGGTACGGCGAGGAAGAGACGGTACCTGGCTGCGTGGCCTCCGAGGCTAAGCCGTTTGAAGGGAACGAAGGTTCAGGAGGAGGGAGGGAACCTCCGGAGAGGAAAGACGGCCATAGTGATCGGTCTTCGGGGAGAGACTTGCCTCCCGAAGTAGCAGGAGATAAGTGTGATAGAATAGCCGCAGCCTGAAATAATACATTCCCTTCAGCCACTGGGATACGGCAAAACTTAGCGAACATGCATACCTCCAGAAGCTGCACCTGCTGATGCTTGCTCAGCACAAACTTTGACGCCTCCCTCCAATGCGGCGTATGTTCCCAGCGGTGCTTAATAAGGCACGAGGGATGGCGGTATATCTAAATACATAGATCGGAACGGGGAAACCACAAGCCATTTAGATCACACCAGGCAGCGGAAGGTAGCGGAGGGAACTTGCCTTCGAGCAGCTCTCACACTTGTGATCTATTCCCCGCTTCTTGCCATTCTTACCATGACCGATGGGGATAGCAGAGCTCGCCCGCTCGTCATGGGCATCGGTGTGCTGGGGTATATTGCTCTCATCATTCAGGGGAACGGTGGTCGTTGGTGGTACTGGGGCCAACGCTTTCGAAACTCCAGTCAAGGAGGTCGAGATGTGGGCATGCGAGGAAGGAGGAGAGGAGGACAGAGAGAGGGAGGCAAGAGAAAGCGCAGCTGCGGAAGCTTGCAACGTCGCCGGACTGCGGGAAGGAACGAGAGTAAGTCAGCAATGGCATCGAGAGACCGGAATAGGGCAGAAAGTGAAGAAAACTATCACGATTCCCGTGATTAGAAATCCAAAGCAACTTCCCCAACGTGTCGCTACGATACACCACATAAATAACCAAAAGGTACTGACGATGGTCGAACAGCAGCTTCTCTCGCATCGCTCAATCTCCTTCTCGTCTTGCCGGTAGACGCCAGCCGGCGATGAGTCTTCAATCCACTACCCACACTCGTGCTGAGCGCAGCAGACGGATGTGAGTTGAGACTACTTGGTGCATCAGCGAAATTTCCTGCAACGCCATTAGAAGCCGGCTGCGGGGAAACGCCTAGGGCTGGTGCATGCGCAGGGGTCGCATCTGTCAGCGACAGCGAGAGCAGACTGGCGACGGCATCCGATTGCTGGAGCAGAGAAGGGTTGGAGTAATTAGCCCCGGAAAATCGATAAATCGGAAGTAAATGGTGACGTACGGTGAGTGGGGGGTTGGTGGGAGTGGAGTTATCGAAGCTGGGCATGATGTGGAGAGCGTGAAGGTAAAGTGCATACAAGTATAATAACAAGAGAGCCGGGGAGGAATACGCAGGAAATACAGTGGTTTACAAGTGCATAGCAGACAGTTGAAGGGGGACGAAAGAAATTCGCAGTGCCATACTCAGCCACAACGTGCCATGCTCGGCAAATTATTTTGGTATATTGTCTGTGTATTGTCCTATTTCCCCTGCCATACTCGGCCAACTCGCGCCTTGTCCTACCTCCCACTCCCTCCACAGCACATTCCCCAAGTGCTGTTCGGCTATCTGCTTTCTACTCCATGCTACCGCAGCGCCCTCACTCCGCAAAATATTTCTGTGCTCGAGTCAACATGTGTCCATATAGCGCCATTGCCCATTCTTGGCCATCACATCATAGCCACGACACCGCGACCGGCGACATCTCGATGACTGATGCATTTCACTTGTCCGTCGTGTCTGGGCGGTTAGCGATAGCTATCTGCCAACCCACAGCGTCGTTGTTTCAATTCTCCTCAACCAGCCGAGTAAGTCTACCCTCCAGGATGACAGGAAACGTCTGCGGTTGAATTTCCTACTTCTCCCGCTCTTTCTAGAGTATCTCCCTCGGTTACACACTGGCCAATAGTCTTCACGCACGCATTGGCCGAGATAACGTCGAATTCGAAAAATCGGCAAATCCCCCAGAAAATCCGCTCTTCTCCCTGCTGGCTGTTGCTCACCTGAGCGGATCGTCATCATTCCTATTGGGTCTTCCGGATTTGACCACAAATAGAGCGTATACGACTACACCTGGACTGCACTAGACTGCACTAACAAAGGCAGCCGAAAACTTTATCTTCCACAAATAACTGACCTTGTTACGTGTGTTCAGGACTACCTGATATGTCTACGAAAGTCCCTCTCAAGTTCCTACTTTCGTTCCCGGCGGCGGTCGTGGCTTTCGACTTCTGGACTATTTTAGCCTTTTCCTGGGATCGCACGAGAACACGTTACACGCATGGCTCTGCAGCTCACAAGTCCCCTTTAGGACTCGGCATAAATCCGGCATTGGGTAAGTAGGACTCGGACTTTATTGTAATGCACAAGAGAGGCCGTACATGTATCGTAACCTTGTAGCTTCGAAATATAGAAATATATCCTGTATCCACTCTCGAAAAATCAACAGCAAGTGATGGATGTGTTATTTTTAGAGCTGTTTGTCAGGGAGGGTTGAATGAAATCTCGAATTCAAGGATGCCGAGGATCAAGAAGGTGCTTAGATTTGCCATTAACACAGGTCGTAAGCGGCACACTCAATCTTGAGATTTCATCAGACTCACTATCTGCCATCTACATACTGCAGTTGGCAATAGTCATCTCATGGAAATTACGCGCCTCAAGCGTTCGCGTTACGACTCGACTGGTAACATGATGACCATCTAATCAAAGATATACCCGATCCACCGCGTTATTTAAAAGCTTCGACGCCTCCAACTTCTGTCAATTTTCTTTTCAGGAAGAAAGTGCGCCCTTCTCAGGCTTAATAATTCTACACACAATGCGAATTCCTCAGGGTCACCGAGTATCCTGCATCCTCGGTAAGCGTTCGAAACTCTGCAATAAACTTCGAAGACAGCAGGGTTCCTCCGCGCTTCTTGAGCAATCAGGAGGTCAAGCTTATCAAGCCCCCTGACTGTTGGTACCGTAGAAGCTCTTCTATAGGATGGGCAGGTATGACTTCATACCAAGTGTTGATCTTGCGCTCGAGAACTCAGAAGGCTTCTGACTGCTAATGAATTTATTATAGCGGATTTCAGGAAATTGGAAAGGACGTCGCGCTCCCTGTGCTGGAGAGATCTTTCAGCAGATTAAAATCATTTAAAGGTGAACTTGTGGATGAAATCTAAGTACTACGAGAAAAGCTGCAGACAGCTAGCTCAGAGATCTTCGGATTGTCAGTATACCTCCAGCGCTTCTTTCTATCACTCCTTCGTAACAATCATCTAAATCAAATTTAAACCTCGTCAGTACACATGCCATTTTTCATCCTATGTATCTCTTGTAGTCGTGCACCATGCGTGTATCATGCCTCCTGCCGTGTGATGATAATCCCGCGGCCGGGCCCCGCTCCACTTCTCAATCTGGAATG
The DNA here is from genome assembly GCA_036937055.1 of Nidula microcarpa. Classification (NCBI taxonomy): domain Eukaryota; kingdom Fungi; phylum Basidiomycota; class Agaricomycetes; order Agaricales; family Nidulariaceae; genus Nidula; species Nidula microcarpa. The sequence goes on along the minus strand of JASFDD010000228.1, from coordinate 5,835 downwards.
AACACGCAACGGCACTTCCATTATGCTGTTAGTGAAGAAAAATAATTGCCGGTAGATACCGTATGTCTCTGCAGAACAAAAGAAAGCCTTTTAATCAACTGTAAACCATAATATTTGAGAAACTCTAGTCTTTTGTCGGACATTGGTGATTTCTGCCAAATCGCAATGTCGAACTTGAAGTCAAAATCAGAAGTAGGTCAGCACGCCACTGGCCTGCCAAACCGGCGGCAACTTAGAGTAAACACCGTAGCCAAGCATCACCAAATGACGCGCTGACCGCGGTCCGGACGTCCACGGTTCAACTCAAGTCGGTTACTACCCAACATCATCCTCTTGTGATCCTCTTCATCAACTAATGCTCAGATTCACGATTGAACTCTGTGAAGATGCGAATGGCATGGCCAAGCCCTGCAATTCTTGACACTTGACTCTTGGGATGCTCAGTTTTCCACCTTACATAAAATCTCTTCGAATGCTCATATTCTAGCAACATGCTCTCAGGTTTGCTTCCAACTCTCAACACGCTTGTACAAATCTTATAACTCCTGTCTAGACCCGTAGATCTCGGTTTGCGGCAATATTACACTCAAGGTTGAGGCGTCTTTGTTGAAGATGGTTGAAGTGGAGCCTTTGCTCTTTGAGGGTAGCTACATGGGAGATTGGTGCGTATCAACCATCTATCTACTTAGCTGAGAGCTTTGCTTATACTGTCACTTTCATCAATTACACAGGCTGGCACATATTTTTAAGCTCTCTGCAGTTGCTATCTCCACCATAGACATCTTCCCGCACTCCGGTGGTTTCTGGTCCCATATGCTCTTCGTGATTAAATCAGAACATACATCGAGGAATCATGATATGTACTGCCAAGTAGAGAACCAATGTGCAATTGCTTAACTCTGTTCTCAGGTGACAGGAGTCCATAGTCTTGGCAATTCTTGATTGTTTTCGGCGGTCGTCATTGCCATGACCTTTACCTGGTATAAGAATCGTTTGGAGACAGATGTGATTCCCGTATCGCTGGTCGATCCCATAAACCCGCCTATCTAGTGTCGATTTTTCAGGTATTTTCCCCCGAAAAATGTGATAATGCACTCGCTAATAGGTTGGCCCACAGGTGCTGGCCGCCATGGTTTTCTTTACTTGTAGATGGTTCTTCATTCTTATGATCACTTCCAGTAAGGCTCCAATGTTAAATGTGCAAATGGTGCAAATTTTCACATCTTTTCGCAGCGATTTTTGCATTACCAGCCCCCCTTGATCTAGCGTATAGCGAAGTGCCTGGTGCAACCTCCTCTCAAGGTTTGAAGGATGACTATGGCAGACTCCAGCAAGCCAAAGTTGATGGTGCGTTATCGTAGTGGCTGTAGTCCCATATTTCTAGCCAATTCAACCAGTTCAATAGCCAACAGTCAGATTGGAAAAATGCAGCAGGCTCTTGGCCAGGAGAAAACCAATCCCAAGGTCCAAGAAATGCTCACGGCCTCGTTTGGGAAGAATTACAAGGTTGAAGAGGTGAAGAAGGTTGTGGAGAAGCTCGATAAGAGCTCTTTCAAGGTGCAAACCGCTGCAGACCCCTCGTTAGACAAGGGCCACACGTGGGCCGAGATTCCCTTCAGCGGAAAACCTCTCCAGCCTCAGGAAGCGCTATTTTCTGAAGCTTTTCACGGCAAGTTCTAATTACTCTGATCGCTTCATTTGCGCTCATCTTCATGTTAAACCACCATAGGCAAGACAACGCCAGCCAAGCTTCAACCTCTTAACAACGATGGGCGTGCTGGAACTGTCATCCACGAAGCCACCCATCAACTAGTCGGGACTGGAGACGATAAGAGCTCTAAGAATGAAATGATCACTGGAACAGACTTCACCACCACTCCTGTCGACGACGGATGTTAGTTCATTCGTTCCTTTTAGTAGATTTGCGAAATTAACTTTGAAATGCAGATTCCAAGTATTCCAATTACCCCAAGACTGTCGCTGAGGTCACTGCCGACAAGAAATACACGAACTTCCGCGATAGTGTGTCGGACATGCATAATAATGCTGACTCTTACGCGTGCGTATATATCCAATTGAGATAGTGGAAAGCTATTGACATTGTTTTCGTGCAGGGTTTTCGGAAGTTTATGTTCCCAACCGGGTGCCTTCCGTCGACGTGATGTTCGACTTTTCCGCCGGGCGCTGTTGAATGCTGATGCAGAGGAGGTGAATTGCTCACTTTCTTCTACAATTTTAAGTTCTAAAATTCGATTTCCTATGCTCAGCTCCATTATCTTACGCGACGAAAGGAGTGCAAACTTCCTCCTGATTACTTCAAGAAGAAGGCTGCGGAGAAGAAAGCTGCCGCTGCTAAAACTGGCACAGCTAAAACCAAGACCGCGACTGGCAAAAAGTCCCCCGCTACTCGCAAAGCTGGTGCTGCGAAAGGAGTTAAGGGTACAACCGCCGCGAAGGGCAGAGCAGGCGTCAAGACCGCAACCAAGGGTGGTCTCAGGCCCACCTCCAAGGGCGCAAAGACCACCAAGACAGCGACCAAAGCAGTATGTTATTTAATAATTCTTTGATCCTCACCTAATAACATTACGAAGGGTGCAAAATCTGGTCTTAGACCTGCAACGAAGGGCACGAAGACTGGTCTCAAACCTGCAGCGAAGGGTGTGAAAACTGGCCTTAGACCTACAACGAAGGGCAGCAAAACTCCTACCAAGGCTGGAATTAAGGGTGCTGTCAGGCCTGGAACTAAGAGCGCAAAATCTCTCGGGACTACTCCCAAAGCAGTAAGTCATTCAGTATAGTTTGATGATGTCAAATTAATTTCATTCCGAAGGGTGTTGCGAAGAAGGCAGGTTCTAAATCGACCAAGGGTATTAAGACCGCGACTAAGGCCGGTCTCAAGCCTGGGGCAAATAAGGCTGGCGCCAAATCTGCGACCAAGAAGGCTGGCGCCAAATCTGCTACCAAGAAGGCTGGCGCCAAATCTACGACCAAGAAGGCTAGCGTTAAATCTGCTACCAAGAAGGCTGGCACCAAATCTACGACCAAGAAGGCTGGCGTCAAATCTGCTACCAAGAAGGCTGGCGCCAAATCTGCTACCAAGAAGCCCGGCGTCAAATCAGCTGTATGTTTTCCCATTATCTCGTTCGATTTTGATTAATATTTGATCTTCCAAGGTTGCTAAGCCTACTGTTAAGAAGGGTGCCGCTAAATCTGCGACGAAGAATGCTAGCATCAAACCTGCGACAAAGAAGGCTGGCGTCAAACCCACCACTAAGAAAGTTGGCACCAAACCTACAACGAAGAAAGCTCCTGTCAAAGGTGCAACCAAGGCTGCTACGAAGCCAGCCTCTAAGGCTAAGCCTGCTCCCAAAACCATCTCTAAGGCTGCAGCTAAGCCGGCATCGAAAGCTGCTGCCAAACCCGCATCTAAGGCTGCAAAGTCCGCCATCAAGCCTGCAGCGAAAGCCGCCGTGGCCAAGCCTGTGAAGAAGGCTTCTACGTCCGTCGTCAAACCAGTTGCTAAGAGTGCAGTCAAACCTGCTGCTGCTGCCAAACCCGTCGCTGCCGCAAAGGCTACTCCTCTCGCAAAATCAGCTTCCAAACCTGCTGCCAAAGCTCCGAAGCGCGTCTAGACGAGGAGTTGCATAGTGCTATGTAGGCGTTTGTAGAGATTGAAATGACCCATTTGCGAAACGAATCTTGAATTTGAACGTTCTGTGCAAATAAGTTCAATGACCGTAATCTCCCTTGGGCCTGCGTGGGTCCCATAAAATGAAAGATGAACACCACCGCTCGTTCTTGTTGATACTCAAGAACCGAGATTTCACACGCTCTTTGCGATTCAGACAGAGAGAAAGGGCGTCAAAAACCTCAGCTTTACAACATGCCAAAACTATCATTATTCCGTACATTATAAGGAACGGCCCGACCGCGAGTATTCAGCAATTCTATCAGAAAAGCAGGGCCGTTCACAAGTTCTTACACTACTTTGTGATCCAAGATGGAAATGTAGAAACCGCTTCTCCCATTTCCTCCTATATACTGATCCTCAACTGGCATCATTCCACTCCCCACGAATTTCCTTCATGTTCCTAAAGATCTTTATCTGCTCCGTGAACAGATGATGGATACATACACTGCCCCACGATATAGGTGCTTCTAGTTCATCTCTCCAGCGCGTTTGTCCTTCATGAGGGAAATCGTGCCACCCAGCAATATCATCCACAACAGTTGTGTTAATGACGTGAGGGAAATAAGGTTTTGGATAGACCTGTATGCTGGGCTCGTCCTTTTCGTTGATGGAATGGAAGTATTCAGCAGGATCAGGCAAATAGCGAAGACCAGCAACCCATGCACCAATCATAACGTCGTCCCCTGGATAGAGGACGTGATGTGGTAGAGCCGGGTTCGCAGAAAGGATGATGGATATCAATGAAGAGCTAAAAGTGTATTGAGTACTCGTGGTGATGGCGATAAGAGAGAAATATGTCCTGACCTAATCATGTACCCGATGCCAGACGGGTAAGGATACCAAGGCCCGAAGAACTTCGCGTCCTCGACGATATTGGGATTCCCATCCTCAACCGTGTTCGAAAAGTAGGTCGGCAGAGCACTCATGCGACCGATAAGGACAGGCTCTTTACGCGGGTTCAATCTGAGATTCTGCTCGGCAAGAAGCAGAGGCAGGTGGCGAGCAAGAGCAGGAATGCGACAGAAGGTGTCGGAATCCAAGTTCAGAAAATAATCATAGCTATCTTGAGGCGCGGACCCAGCCTAGAAGATTGCCAGACGTTAGTCTGAGGATGATGCTGTCGATGAGGGTATTACTTGCCCATTTGATAGCACCGTAGCGCTTTTCCGACAGTCTTTCTATGACATCGGGAACATCTGGAAGCATAATAATATCACCGTACTTCACGATTTCCTCCTCCACAAGTCGCTTTATCTTTCGGCCCTCCGCTGTATCCGGTGTAGCTCCTACGAAAAAGCGATGCTCCACACGGGCAGTAGCTTCGGGAATACCACGAAATACACCTTGTCTGAGCGCGTCGCGTCGGTCAAATTCATCTACTCTTGACACGACCGCCACTCGAAGCACAAGGGGATGTTGGGGGAGGGGGTCTAACCATGCCGGGCGAGGTTCCCGGTCGAAGAGGATTGTGTTGTTTGGGAAAAGTTGTTTTGAATTCGGATTTGAACTGGGTGGTGCCGGTGAAGAGACGGCTTGGGAGCTGGTGCGGTTCTTAAAGAAGTGCGCGAGGACGAGGAGTAAGCAAGCAACGATAGCCAGTCGTAGCAGCCTGGAGCGGACTTTCTTCTGATACCAAGTCTTCGTAGGAACAGGGAGTTCGGTTGACTCTGGGTCGGTGGGGATCCTCGAGTACTGAGGCGGATACATGCGTCTCGACGGAGGTGAAAAGCAATCTTGCACTGCAGGGTGCGCACGGATATCAAACGCCGAAAAAAACCTGGAGCTCGGAGGCTTATCCACATGATCAATCTTGTTCTTGAGCGTTGTTGATGGTGACAGAAATGGATAAGGTAAACTTGTCATCATGCGTGCGAAACAGGGAGAATTGCCGCCACATAAATCTGAAGCGCAGGCCTCTGATTGGCCTCTTTCAGGGCTTCACGGGCTTAGGTCTTACCTGCCTCGGCTTCCGAATGATTGGAAATACAAGATTGCCGGGAAGGCATCGAACAAGCCATGACCACCCCCAGTAGAATTAATCGAGTCATGAGGGATATTCTAATGCTTCTACAGTCGCGGACAAGCAACGTCAACAAATTGGGTATCTCGGTCAAAAGTGATTTTTTTATCAATCTGATTTCAGA
>JASFDD010000227.1:0-33831 GCA_036937055.1 Nidula microcarpa | reverse complement strand
AGTCACTTTCCTTTGCCCCTCCCGAGTTATTACTTGCCCAGCAACTCTAGGTCTTACCCGGAAACGAGTTCTTGACAGGATTGCATTTTCCAGTGTCTTCACACAGTTTGCCCAACATATGTGTCCAAGCTCCTCTGATCCTCCTTTTCAACATTAACCCCTATGTCCTCATCCCTCAACTTCTCTGCAATCAATTCTTCCTGCTTCTCTGCTGTCAAATTCCTAATAACAGGAGCCTCTGGACAGCATCTATCAAACACAGTGAGCAGATCATCCCATGTGACCATGTTCTCTGGCTTTAGACCATCCAGCCATTCCTTTACATTGCTCCCAGCCTTAATCCATGTTCAGAAGTAGTGTACTTTCTCTTGCTCCAACATGATCTTCCCAAAGAAGAACCTCTTGACCTTGTTCATGAAGTCCTGGGCATTTTCTCCTTTCTGAGCATCACCATAGAAGACATCTTTGGCCTCTGGCATGTCTTCATCATTGAATAGCACTAGCATGTTGAGTGAAGGGGAGTTAGTGGGTGGAAAAGGTTCAGGTGTGCAAAACTCAGCTGGGGTAAGGGTATATGGTTGTCAAGACTGGTTACCAAAGGTGAATAGGAACTAGAGGACGTAGGTTATGATAGCACCACGTTGGAAAATGTCGGAAGTAACGTCAGAAAGAGTTCCGACCATAACGCTACAGATAAGAACCGTTGGCTTCAGCTTATGTGCTGCGCCCTTCCAGTTTTCGTGGGTTCTAACTTAAACATGGTCCACACATCAGAAGAAAGTACTGCAGGGTCGGAAAGTCGTTGGAGACAACTTAGGGGTTTGACAACTAGAGACGAAGTCTGGTGTCGAGAGCGAGATAGGACTAGTTGACGTAATTCAACTAGAAGGGAAGTCAGAAGGAAGTCGGAGGTTGGAAAGCAAAGAGACTTAGAACTTAGTCAGAAGACTAGGTGGGATCTTAGTCAATATTTTAATTGGAGTCTATGGTACAAAACTGCACTACTTAAATACTAGTATTGCTAATTGTAATAATGAAAGCAGAAGTAGCAACACTATGGAGATGAGGGATAATAAGAGTCCTTGACATATAATAAAAGTAGCGGAAGCAGAAGCAGAAACATATCTGAGCGGAAGTGTTCATAGTAACAGTATTGTATAAATACGAGTCATAGGATCGAGACAATAGTTCGGAGATAAGCAAGAATGGAAACAGGCGGAAATAGTTGGAAGTATATCAGAAGATGATTCGGAATGTTAGAAGGTGTCAGAAGAGATCGTGGATATGACAATGGTGATGGGCAAGATAATGCTCTCACCAATGACTCTGGTGAAGGGTATAGTGAAATATTGAGTTGTGGTTGTGGTATATAAATGTTGCTGTGTCATATCCATGAATCTCTTCCGACACCTTCTGACATTCCGCATCATCTTCCGATATACTTCTGACTATTTCCGCCTGTTTCCATTCTTGCTTATCTCTGAACTATTGTCTCAATCCTATGACTCATATTTACACAATACCATTACTATGAACACTTCTGCTCAGATACATTTCTGCTTCCGCTTCTGCAACTTTTATTATATGTCAAGGACTCTTATTATTCCTCATCTCCATAGTGTTGCTACTTCCACTTTCATTACTACAATTAGCGATACTAGTATTTAAGTAGTTCAGCTTTGTATCCTACACTTCAATTTGAATATTGACTAAGATCCCACCTAGTCTTCCAACTAAGTTCTAAGTCTCTTTGCTTTCCAACCTCCAACTTCCTTCCAACTTCCCTTCTAGTTGACTTACATCAACTAGTCTTATCTCACTCTCGACACTAGACTTAGTCTCTAGTTGTCAAACCCCTAAGTTGTCTCCAACAACTTTCTGACCCCATGGTACTTTCTTCTGACATGTGGACCACATTTAAGTTAGAACCCACGAGAACTGGAAGGGTGCAGCACATAAGCTGAAGCCAACGGTTCTTATCTGTAGTGTTATGGTCGGAACTCTTTCTGACATTACTTCTGACATTTTCCGACGTGGCGCTATTGTAACCTATGTCCTCTAGTTCCTATTCACCTTGGGAACAAGTCTTGACATGCTGCCAGCGAAGACAAAAGTACTGTGACCAGGTGCATGCACCAGTGGTGAAAGACTTCAGGTGTTTGACTGTAGGATCTTCTGCAAGAAGCATCCTGAAAGGCGAGCGGAGAGAATGGTGACAAGTGTATCCATTCGGAATGGACTAAGTATGCTTATCTTTTTGTTGGTGTGTGTTCAAGGCATATTGTCTGTCTGTTCCTGTTGTTACTTGTTCGTGTTTGTGCTTGTTTTGCGCGTTTAGGGTGGGGTAAAATATGTGGGTTCGAAAAGTACTCTGATCACCAGATGGAGACGGCAGGGGTGATACACTGAGATGGCAGGCAGGAAACGCGACCGAAACGTCGTCGTCGTCACGGATGTCGATTCTTCCGCTCGTGAATGTACAGTTTGAGCCAGATCCGCATGTGCTCATGATCATGGGACCGTAATCTAATCTAATCTCATCATCGACTCTGCACTCGATGGAGTTCCTGCTCCAGTGTCCCGGAGGCAGGTTCTGATCTTGTATTCCTTTTACAGGGAATGGAATTAGCCTATCGACCTTCTAGTGTCAATGGGGGAATTACTCTAGCGGCCAGTGCGCGAGCCCTCGGGTGCTCTTTAGCTCCGCGAAAGGGCCCCGAACCGACACTGTCCCCGAGAGACATCTGAAGAGAAAAACATTGACAATCGTATCACGAGGTCGCCGGCTGTCCTTAACGATGCTAACCTGAGCGATCACTGCTGGGTATCTACTTAACCACCCCTAGTGGTACCATTGGTATTGCAATCAAAGCACTCCAATGCCGGCCTTACGAGTCATTGACATGAATATAAAAGCAAGGAAAGAAAGCAAGTATTCTGGTTGACCTCGGTGAGCTCGTGAGGCAACTGGATGGGGTGGTACATGAGCAGGTAGTCTATTTATACTGTAAATGCGCATGGAAATAATAAAACGGAATGCATTAAATGCAGGGCCACAGAATCAGTGCACGTGACAGAACGGTGGTGCATTAGGGCCGGATGTTTGAGCCAGCTTCATCGTGTTCGCCTTGCTCCCAACTTGTTTCCTTACTGTCCACTCCTTGTGATTTTTGGTCCCGGCAACTTTTTTGCTTTTAAACTCGTTATGTCTGGTGATACTAACGCTGCCCAATCCACTGTGAATAAGATCTGTAAGTGACAATCTCCCTTTTCGAATTATCGGCTTATCGCATTTAGTCGATGCTGAAGACGCCGAGATCGTATTCCGATCGTCTGACAACGTCGTTTTCAAGATCCACCATAAAAATCTAGAAGTTAACACTCGCGGACTCTCTCCTGCTGCTTTAACCACTTCCGATTCAGATGTGGTTCCGCTCTCGGAAGACTCAGCCACTCTTGAGCTTCTTTTTCAATACATCTACCCACGCCGACAGCCTTTACTTGATAATACTGAATTCGCGCTCCTTGCTTCTCTTGCGGAGGCTGCAGAGAAATATGAAGTGTTCACGGCGATGACCGTTTGCTATATCCGCATGAGGTGCGTATATTTCAATACTCGTACATGACTCCCATTCTTACAATCTCGGGCTTTCTGAACACATAAAGCCTCGCGCAACACAAGTATCCAACAGAGATTATGCGATATGCAGCCAGGCATGATTACAGGCCGCTGCTGTACGACGTAGCCCCATTGGTAATCGGGACACCTCTTCTTGGTATCCTGTCTTTATTACCACAGCATCTAATCATGTCTTGGGTACGTTGTATCACACCGATTCGGCCTGCCAATTTCTAATCTTCTATTGACAGCTTCAATACTACGAGGAGTGGCGCAAAGTACATGCAGCGGCATTCTCGCAAGCGCTATCGCATGAGAGTGAAATCACGCGGACAAGCAAATCGGGGAAAACCACCTGGTCGGATCCATGCACTAACTGGCCTCGTCTTTGGCAGGAAATCGCTGCACAGCTTGGGCTAGGTGTTCACACTCTTGCAAACATCGATTCTATCCTCAAAACGCCAAACCGTGTGGATGGCCCGTTTGGGAGTAGTTCACCAAAAGGTTGTTGCATTGATGCCATCGATCAATGGCGTGCAAGTATCAAAGGAGATCTCGGGAAAATCCCTAGCTTTTCTAAAATTTTCAAGTGATTTGGGTATGGTAGTATGCTTTCTTGAAGGGACAAGCAACAAGAAAACCGTGGGACTAGTTATATTGCTGACTATGGGTACCTAAACCCGTGTTAAAATCTCTTATCACGGCGTAGTTGGTACATTTATAGGCTCACGTACAGGTTCACGACGTGCTCCCAATGTCATTTCTGGTTGACCGTTGGCCAAAGAAAGTTTTCATACTGTCAAGAGCATCAAAGTTACCGAGGAAAGCAGCTATCGGCCAATAAATTTGCGTATACTCTGTATAGAAACTCATTACATCTATTTCATTCTCTCTACTACTTAGCCGACGTGGGCGGGACATCGTCCAGTTGGACGTCAGTACTTCCTCAGAGGGCGGGCGAAGTAATATTCACACACGGTCCCAAACACGACCGTGGCGCAGGTGTAAATCACACGGTATTGTCGTTTTCTGCTACTTGCCACGAAGTTTCTTCCAACTGTGCCCGATCTCCAGATTCTGTATCGTCCCGCTAGTAAGTGTGCAAAGACGGGCTTCCCATGGACGCAGCGCACGGAAGTAAGTTGGCGGGCTACAAAAAGCGTCAGAAACATCAAGTAAAGGGGACGTTAAGAGGGTAATTTGTACTGGCCTGGTGGCCGCCCAGTGAACCCTTGTAGAGTCAATTTCACGTTGTAATCTTCATACCATCTACAACAAGGTTGATGATCAGTTTGGCATCAACTAAGAGAATAAGAAATGAACGTACAGGTACTGTAGCTTGGACCCACGAGAGAGGATGATGGGGAATGTTTTGCGTGGACCTCACGCAGACACAGGAATCACCACGACTCTATCGATAAGGCTGGTCGTTCGTTATCAATCCTGGCTCTCAAATCCCAAGCGAAACACTATTTCATCCAAGCAAATTAATCATACCAAATCCTCTTGCAACTGCGATACAAACTAGGAGAATATCGATTACAAATTCAGCAGCTTGGAGAAAAAAGGCGAACGTACATCATAGTTTTCCAGATGGAAAAAGCAATTCAAGTCTTGGTTCACGTCACCAACGACAGGAATGTTGTTTGAACTGGTTCCGACTTCATGCTGGTGAGACCTCCGTGGCGGTAATAGAAGATGAGTGTCGACTAGAAACTCTCGTGGACATTGTAGTCAGGTTCTGTGGTTTTCCTGTTCATATTGGTTATGCCGTAGCAACCATGAAACCTATAATATGAAGATTTAGTTTCTAGACAGGATTGAGACCGAGAAAACAACGTAAAGCGAGGCCCGAGCCGGTTGAGGTAACAACCGGTCCACCTGCGAACACGACTCAGAAGGACAAACGAAAGGTCGCTACCGGCGATGGTAGCGGTGCGGTTCGTGACGTTGATTTAAGTGTAGGTACCACGGGCTGCTACATTGACGGGGACAGTAGCAATCGTCATTGTGGGGGGATGCTCTCATCACAGAGGAAGGCCAACAACAGCATTGGTAGCGGTGTGGGATGGATGTGGCAGGGGTGCGACTGCAGCTATGACGGAGAGAGCGAAAGTGGTTGAATTGGCCGAAAACCCAGCCTGTTCGGCCGGAATGGACGGTTGGAGGGCTTGCAATTGCGTCGTCAGTCCCGAGAGGTGAGGTTGTCGCCGTTGTCGTTATCATCAGCGCCATCGCACTCCTCGTTGTCACAGTCCCATCTGTTGACCTCTCCATAGCTATAACGAGTTTTTCTACTCCTTATTCTGGCTCCTCCATCCCAAAAACATGCCACGTTGATCGTATTCGCTCATCTGGCACGAAAATCTGTGGCTGCTGTTGAGACAGACGGTTCTTTCGGGCTTGATTTGGTAGCAGAAGCAGCCACGTTGGTGGAGTTGGCGGCGAGTGCCCTTCTAGCTGGGAATAACATGGAGGAAGGTAGAGGTGGGTTCGTGTCATTCTTCCGCATCGAACCGGAAAAGCAGCGAAATAGCTTGTCAGCTAGTCATTCCTTCTGTGACTGATTAGGAATGAGCAGGTCGTCTCTTGCTTCGCCGGCATTTAAGATATTGAATGTCGTACGAGGGCGAGCACCAGCACTCGCAGCCGCAACTGTGCTTCTGGGCTCTCCCACCCCGTCGACCAATGAACTTCCCAGTGACTTTGGCACAAATGAGGCTGACGCGCGTGCGGCCAAAGAATCTGAGGAGGCTGATCTCCTTTGAGGGCCCTAAGTGCAGTTGATGACTGATAAAGAATAACTTGAGTTAGTAAGGAAGGAAGGAAAAGCACTAAAAAGAGACGAACTGAATCAACGAGTGTAAGTTCTCATCCCCAATGGGTTAAAGTTGTACTTCGGCCTTAGTTTTCGCTTCCTTCCCAGGTTCTTCTCCTGCCAAGTTGACGTTAGCATGTATTCGGAGTTTTAGAACAAAGGAAAGAAACATACACGATGTTACATGTCGAAATGTCTCAACTTCATCCTTGATGACGGGCATTGGGTCTGACTTATCGAGCGCAGTAGACACTGAAAGGAAGTGATGACCAGCACCACGAATGCACTCATTGGACTGTATGTACATCATTCATGTCAGTGGAGTCGAAAAAAGGAGGTACAATGGATTAGCATTCACTAGCAGCGACGTCAATATTCAGATTCGGAAAGATGGAATGATCAAGGGGCTCCGAGCGGAAGATGCCGGTATAGAGCACTCCTGGCCTTCGGTTTCTCTCCATCCCAAATGGATGAGCTCTGAGACACCCATATCGGGCCGAATCAGGACAGAAATGATTGCATAGATCAAATGTAGATAATAATCAAATTATAACTCACTGCATTTCACTACACTTGTGTCTCGCATTCCTCATTGTTTTGTGATTATTTACTGTTATCATTGAGCAAGAGATAATAATGACTCATACATAATATCTATCTAGTAGTCTCTTGGTGCTTCTTTGTGGGTGATCCTTGTCTTGATACAGTTGATGCTACTGAGATGTAGTGTTGCCACAAGGTGAGTTGAGGTCACCTTTAGCTGTTGGCTAATTGGCTCAAGGTTGTTTGATTTGAGCTCAAGCTGGCTTGAGCCATGTGTGCATGCCTTCCTTAAATGGACATATATGCACTTGTCATTAGTACAACAACCTTGTGTTGACTTCTGGTAAGTTTGAAACTGTTGCATGTACATCTGAAGCTCTAAAAGGATCTCTAAAGTAAATTATAATGTCAAGTGCATGTAATCTAATTGTATGAAGCTTCAATTAAATTTTCTAGCTCTTCAATGCTCCCTTCTGGTAAAAGTTGCCAAATTATAGAGGGCTTGATGTCAAGCATCATTGGACACTCCTCCTCTGTCACCAACAAACCTTCAGTGAAATCCAACCTCTCTGAGCATGCAATAAATTTCATGATCTACAAAATCTCCATCATTTCCGGCTCCAGATTGGATCATCAAAGAGCATCTGTCTCCTTGCTCGAGGAGAATACTCTCTTTGCAAGGAACTGCTAAGGCCTGAACAGGAAGAACAGCTAGGGTGAGGCAATACTTCAGCAAGCTGGAAGAGTCTGGAAACATAATTTGTTGTGAATTCACCCCATAAAATGTTTGCTGTTGACAATGATATCCCTGCCAAGCCAAATGATAAGATATTTGTGGAGAGGATGTACAATAGGATGGAGAAGACAAGAAAACATTGAAATATATTGGACAAGGCTTTTACAGGATGGACATGCATCTATGACATGCTAGTTTAGCAATGATCACTTGTTGGCAGATTGGCATCATGGCAGTGGGAAGGTAACTTGGTGTTCCTCATGTTTGGTTGATCAGCTCAAGTTGAGGCTTGAGCCAAACAGCTCAAGGTGCCTGATATGGGAAAGCTGGCACCTCAAGGCACCTTGAATCTTGAGGCAGCTCAGCTTGCAGCAACACTACTGACATGCCTCATTTTTGTGATTGTCTCTCAGGCACCTCAATCCCTTCCTCCTCCTCCTCCTCATCTTCCCCCTGCTCCTCCTCCAAAATTGCAGCAATGTCATTACTATCAGCCACCTGATAATCATCTCTTCATTCCTCTATTGTTATTCAAGTCTGGATCATGATATTGATTCAATTCAGCATTGGCCAATTTCTACTCTTTCAGACCAAGGAAGGAAGCAAATTATATCCTACAATGGTTATCAAGCATTCACCAACCTTGATTACACTTGAATGGTACGGTGGAAACAAGTATAGCACATCGAGTGAAGAACCTACAAACATCACTTCATGAAGGGTGTACAAACATGCTTGGAAGCATACAGACAGACTCCATTGTATTTTAAATCATCAATGGTATTTATCCTCCTTTTCGACTTTTTGCTTCAGCATTTTAAAACTGTTGAATAGATTGGCCACATACACTGGCCACTTCCCCTTGTTGAGGATGCAGCAGATCATGGGTATCAAAACCCAGCACTTGAAGCTGCACTTTCAAGCTCATCCAACTCAATATTCAATATCATCACCAATAGACATCCACATCCAGTTATTATACTGTTCAAGGAATGGATGTCAAGGTGGAAGAACTGTACTGAGATTGAATGTACCTTTGCATTTCTGGAGCAATTTCAAACACCTGTTCTTGCTGGTGATCTTACTTTAATTGGCTTATTTCAACAGGATTTACAAGCTCAGGCAAACTCTCATCATTCAAAATTCAATTGGGAGATTCTTTCATATGCAGCAGAGCTCCTTTTCAAACTTGTTGCAATTCAAATATATCTCAGAAGAAGTGCAGTGGATGATGGCAAAATATACTATCTATCCTGCACTCTTGCTGCAAGTGATCAAGAAGCCTATCCATCACTCAAGGATAAAAATTATACTTTGATTTGTGGAAAAATAACTCACAATCCACTCCTTCCAGAGCAAGCAAGAGCAGCTGGAAATGGTCCAGAGGTTGACACCCATTATGTACATTTTTATCTTCCTTTTGAAACTGTGAAACTTGTGGTCAGCAAAGACTATCCTAGGATTTCAGGTGATACCCTGTCAATTTCTGTTTCAGACATGATGGAAAGACCTCATCAATGGGGACAGAATCCCAACATGTCACTATCACTTACTGGTGGTCCTCTATTCACTTCAAAATTTCTTCAGATGGAAGAGACAATGAAGACAGCAGAAAAGCGACCAGCAGATATACAAATTGTACAACCTAAGTCAAAAAAGAGGAAGAATGCACCCAGGGGTTGTCATGAAGATGAAGGGATAGTTGAAATTAAGGATACTGAAGATAAGCAAGTAATAAGGCTTGTGGGAGAACCAGAAATCACAAGTGTTGTTTGAAGCAGACATTGGGAACCCAGTGGGATCAAAAACATTACATGGTCATAAAACAAAGACTCCAAAGTGGGGGCCAGTCCTTGTGGCCAAAGGGAAGCATTCACCTGGTAGAAAGTTAAGGTGAGAGCTCTAAAGTCCACCTGTTATAACACCCTATATTCATAATAAAACAGAAAACCTACATGGGATTATGCATGAAATGTGCTTTAGAATATATCTGTTAATCTTGGAGAGTAAAATACTTATTCTTACAACTAGTTATTGATCAGAATGTCACATAGTCACTGCTGTAGTACCCCTACATTTACGTCTGTTGTAACTATGACTTTCACTAAGTGTTGGTAAATTTCTGGTAATTGTAATGTTTAAAATTGCTACTCTACAGATGAACCACATTCTAAGTATAGTAATTGTGGATTAAGACAGGCCAAGGAATAGCCTTTCCATATCCAAATGTTTGCAGGTTCCTGGGCAAAGTCAATTATCCTAATTAGGATACAACTATTGACAGGTGCATTTATCTCACAATTTATCACCTGAAAGCTTTGTGGCATTGAATTTTAATGCATATCTAACCACAGCAGAACCTATTGAATTTATTTATTCACCTTTCAAAGCTTAGTGATAGACATTGTTGGTGGATGGTACTGCAGGGTCAGAGACAAAGTCTAGTGAGGTAAGACCAGTCAACATAAGTCAACTAGAAGGAAAGTCAGAAAGGAGTCAGAGGTTGGAAATTAAATGAGACTTAGAACTTAGTCAGAAGCCTAGGTGGGATCTTAGTTGATATTCAAATTGGAGTCTAGGGTACAGAACTGAACTACTTAAATACTAGTATTGCTAATTGTAATAATGAAAGCAGAAATAGTAACACTATGGAGACAAGGAATAATAAGAGTCCTTGACACATAATAAAAGTAGTGGAAGCAGAAGCAGAATGTATATGAGCAGAAGAGTTTGTAGTAATGGTATTGTATAAGTAAGAGTCATAGGATCAAGACAATAGTTTGGAGGTAAGCAAGAATGGAAACAGACAGAAATGGTCAGAAGTGTATCAGAAGATAAAGCAGAATGTCAGAAGGGATTGGAAGAATTGTGGATATGACAAATGGCCAGACTGACACATGGGCAAATGAGAGTGATAATGTGCATCTAAATCTGTGTCCCACTTCTGGTGCTCTTCACAATACACCTTGTCCCTAGTCCTCTCCATCAGCTTGCTGGAAATTCTTACCAGAATCCAAGCACCATTTGTGGAGTTGACTGTCTGGTGCCATGCACAATGTTGCTCAGCCTGGTAGACACAGAGGATGCATAAGTTGATTGGGTTGGTGCAAGAGCAGAATTTGTGGGTTTGGATCTTTCCCCAAAACTCAGCCAGCATGTTGATGTGGCCCTGTGACCCACCTGAGTTAGCAACTGTGGAGATAAAGCTGGAAAATCCCTGTACAAAATCCTCCCAGGAGAGGTTGATGTCCTGTGTGAGAGTGCATGCATCTCTGATAGAAGCAGCAGGGATCTAACATCACACATTCACCAACCATTGTAATGGTATGTGACAGGAGGACAGTAAAGTACTGCCTCCCAATCAAAAGTCAAGGGAGAGTGGATCTCTCTATCTATACAGAGTATTAGTGCATCTACCAATTGGAGATGCTGCTTAGCAGTATCCAATGATTCCAAAGCATTTTCCTGGGTTTGTTTCAGAATCATCCAATGAATCTGAAGAATCTATCACCATATTCTGCTGTAATAGATCCAGGTTGCCAGGTGCTGAAGGTGCTGGCAATATGGAGGCATACTCCTCAAACTCAGCAGTTACTGTTTTCCCCAAAGATTGGTAAGATCAAAGAGATTACAATTGCACTTGCAGCTAACAATCATCCTTCAGTTTAGAATATCTAATTTTCAAATGTCTGACATTGAATTTGGGCACAAAGTGATCTGCAGGAATTTCTAAAGACTATCTGGCATTTCAAAGAGAGGTTTGATGTTTGCTGAAAATTCAGGTATATCCCTTAGGGCCAGGACTGGGTTTCATTGGTATTAAATCATTGGCACCAGAAATTCATTATGGTGTTGCCTAATTCTCAGGTGGATAAGTAGTTTCATGCCTTGTTGAAGTTGGACTTAAGCACTAAAGCATTACTCATGTCCCTATGAACACTTACATCTAGTTTAGATGTCCAGTGTTTAGTGATATTGTCCTTAAGCCACTTGTAAACAAGTTTGGTCAGATAGGCATGTGCAATGTAAAGACTTGTAATATCTTTGGTCACTTCCCTGTTGTGCTCTCAAGTTGAACACAACATGAATATTCCAGAGATTTCATCTGTAAAGGTGCTGTGCTTGATGTCAAGAGGGTGGTGAGAAGTGCATGGAACTCTTTCCATGTTTTGCAGTATGGCATATGTTGTAGTTTATTCATAGAATCTCTATGTATACAAAAGATTGGAAATAATGCGACATGTTCCACTCTATAGTGCAATCATCAAATTTAATGTGGAAAACAACTGCCAAGGATTCAGCTTCCATCACAATTTATATGATGACAAAACAGTCATTGATGTAGCACTCATAAAAAGGTATCTGGGAAATATTGGATAAAGCAAATACACTCTCAAAATAGCAGTCATAAAGGTTTGTCTGGCTAATCTGCAACTGCCATAAAGAGGCTGCAATAATATTTATCTCTAATTTGCACACTAAATTATTGTTACCTACTTTCAAACATAATAAAAACAGTTCCATTTCCAGAAGTTGCTGTTTTGTAGTAGCTTGGCTGCCCCAAAAAAATTTCTTGAAGAAATGAGTGAAAATATCTAAATAACTGCTTAATGGAATACTAGGATAAAAGTCTATGACATCACCAGTACATATATAGTACTTGTGATTGTACTGTAATTCTAAATGCACTTATGCACCTACTGTACTGCTTGCACCTGCTTAATATGAACTGTATTAGCTGCAAATATCTATTACTACTTGGTATCGATTTATCTATCTTTTAAACTTTCAGGCACCCATAGCAGCCAAACAATTCTCCATCTGGCGACTTGCCACTCAACACGCCGTAATCGGCAGCATTGTCATCTTATCACGCCGGCCTACTGTCATGATACGCGTTGGCGATTAGGTGGGGCCTGACTTGCATTTTCGTTTTTGTTATATACCCCGCAGACACAATTTGGCTAGCAGATGCTTATTATGGGAAAGTTGAACCAAGTGGGCCAAGAGAAAATGCCGTGCAGGTGCCACGATCAGTGCGGACTGCCGTGCAATTGACGTGCAACATTGACGCGGACCACTGACACGCAATGACTCAAATAACTCCAATTCCATTTATCATTAGTATATTTAGGATCTGTATTGTTCGAATATCTCCCAGGCCTCACTAGTGATTGTTGACATGTATTTCTAGTACTTTATTTCTATGATAAATGATTTCTAAATGATTCTTCTTGATATTTTCTGCCTTGAGACACAAGGAAATCAATATATTTATGCAATATAACAGATTCACTGAAATGTCACAAAGCACTGAGCTGATGGGATTTATCTGTGAGGTATTTCTTCTGGATATTTGAGCAGAATTTTGGCTGGGGCTAGGTGCATTCATACAGTAGAGCTAGCTCATATATACAAGTACTTTATACTTTGTAAGTGGTGCATAGCATACATTGCAAATGAGTGAAAAAGTTGTCGTGGACCATGCTATCATTATCTAGCCATATAATACTTAGTTCATTAATTCTCTTATATATAACAGCTTAGTCGTCTCTGATAAACAAACTAACATAGCTTATGTGTATATTAAAATTATTGTGTTAAGCATCCTTCCGAAGATTCCACATGACTCAGTTTGTTACCATATATTCTTACTGTGCTTATATACAATCGAAAATGATGAATTCAAGATAAATTATTATTCTTTTTAGCTGCTGTCATGATTAACCACAATATGCAGAGATACGGAGCTAATTATCTTGTAATACTGCAAAGTAATGCAGTTGAACCCTGACAGAATGACTGTAGCATTTGAATTTACGATGTATGTGTTGTAGTTGAATTATAACAGTGATTTCCCTTTGTTTACTGTATTTGTGTGATATTTGATCATTAACGTGCTGCTCTACTGACGCGCCACTGACGCGCCACAGACGTGCACTGACGCGCAAGTGCCGCGCAAGTGCCGCGCCTGACATGCACTAGACACGGAGGTGACGAGATTTAGAGAAAATATGAAATACCTTAAACTGGCTAAGACGGAGCAGAATCCCTTCTAATGGATGTTTATACTCACACAGTACTCTACATAGAAGTTTATACACGATTCAAGCTTGTTATGCAAAGAATTCTCGCATTTATCAAGGAAATACTATGGTATTATTTGAATTTATATGGAAGCTATAGTCTTGAGATATATTCTACTACTGATATCACTATTAAAATGCTCTGACAACCAACCAATGACGACATAATGAAGTCCAAATACCATGGGAACTTTGCGCGTCAGTCGCGCCAAGCGCGGCACTGTCGCGGGATTTTCACCGTGCCAGAACCAAGTTCTACATGCAGACGCGTTTAAAAACAACGTCCATTTTTTCTCTTTGACACCTGAGACCCACTACTTCGATTTAACAAGCAAAATATAAAGACACAAAGTGAAAAATGAGAAGAGAAACTGCGCAAGCGATGAATGGGGTGATATGCGGCTCAAATCAAGTTGGCACTTGACGTTGGAAGTTTCAGCAACTTCCACTAGGCGGAGTTAATGAGGAAGTCCAGCCTTCAAAGACTGAATTTTGCTGTGGTACAAGGAGGTGGAGTAGGAAATGGATGGAGGAGACGAAGCGGGGGCGTAAAAGTATCCAGGATGTCGCCATCATGAAGCAGATAAAACAATTGAGGCACGTCCATAACGATGACAACTACCATCTCATCACGTTTACTTTCTATAAAAATAAGTCTCTTGTTTATACCGTTTGGCATGAAAGACTGTAGGCCAGTTGATGATATCAATCGCCCTGAATCTTAACATGAATAGACCAGCAGATACCAAGTTTTAATCTTGATACCTACTTAACTCCTTTTACTCTCTCGCATGACTGCCATCCTCACAGAAATGTCGAAAGCTGGGTCCGGCTGATGTGTGGATCTATGACAGTACCTACTTCTACTTTCTCAGACCACTGCATATAGTGATAATGCGCTGTTAGGCAGGGAAATATGTGAAAGGGCACTCAAATGCCACATGAGAGCTTCCTATCAAACTAGAGTAATGAAAGTTGAAACATATCCACCGACAAGAGTGACTGTTGGAATATCGGATCACAGTTTGCTAGTGCTCCGTGACGCCACCGCATTTTCGCATATATCTTATTTCCTTTAGTTTACATTATTGTGGCTTTTCTATAGCTAGCTGTATTGGTATATATTTTTCACATTGAGTAGCATATATGTAGCCTACAATTGTTGTATGTACTCATCCGTTTACTCTCTTGTAACCACCTCCCCTTATTCTTCTGAGGACAAACTACCTTTGATGTCATTGAGACCGCATCGTTTATTTAACAGTGCCATGTTAGGAATGAGATGACGATCGGTAGGAATGAGATATTATATTGCGGGATTAGCAAGTCTTGCGAGTTCGGAATAATCAGAAAAATATTCGAATAGTGTGCAATATATATTGCATGTGGTGTGAGGATGATTCGAGGTAGATAGGGAGTGATTGTGAAGCTATGCTAGATAACTGATGAGTAAATGTTGATGATAATCGTGAATAGAGACGATAACGAGCTAATCAAATGAAACGAAGAGATGCAAGACGAGATTGACGAAGTTTCTATGGGAGAAACTGGTTTAGATGGCGGTGATGTGAATATCGTATTCAACTGGAGGTCTACGGTACAGTTGAGACTGTATTTATACACATTTATATGTAAAGAGAGCAAGTCATTAGAGACAGCCTATTTCTTCGTGTTTATTTCGACTCTGAATGATATTTATGGATATTTATGATTATATATGACTTGTGAAATAGGAAATGGAGATATTTAAATAATATAAGAAACGAAATAAGAAGAGACGATTCAATATTCGGAGCCTACATGGAAGGGAATATTGTAAAATGGAGAGTCGAGGAACAGGGGCTCACTGTGGCATTCTCTGGCACAATTCCTTTCTCAGGAATGATCTGAACCCTACAATATAGTAGAAAGAAGATGACAAATTAGATATTATAGCCCGAAACTTATGTTATGACCTCTAAAAAAATGAAAGGATGTTTCATTCCTCCTACCGGGACCATCTCACATCATAAAATTCCGGGTTATAACCAAATTCTAGTGCCTGTTGTACTCAGTGATTTATAATAGAAATATTAGGTATGGGTCCCTTGATTCGGATTATTTGTTATCATTTGCCAACAATTATTAGGTAGAAAGTATACGGAATCCCGTATTAATTACCTAATTGCATGATGGATTGTCTTTCTTCGGATTTGTGGATGAACCTAAGCAATCTCTTGTATTTATTCAATAGACGTTCTTTTTCATTGTCTACAAGTCGATTAGCCCCTAAGTTCTACCAGCGCAATCTAAGTATGCAACATGGTCATCTGATTACATTGACAGGTGCTTGATGAAGTGGCACACACTCGACATAACTTCCATCATTCTTCTCCTGATACAGTTATTTTTGAATAGATCCTCCGAGACTTTGGGGATTTTTTTTGCGGAATGAAATTTGAAGCCGTGAGCTGCGGAATTTCCTCAATTGCGATCCGTTATTTTTAAAGTGAAATCACATTCCGTGAAGTATATAAGTGTCCATAGAATGGCTTTTGAGACCATCAAGGGAACCTTGCATTCAGCTAATAGCCGCAGTCCTCCATATCATCGTCGACCTATTCTTCGTCTTTCAGTACTACTTCATGGAATATCTCATCCTCTTTATCTCCCTCTTTACATTCTTGTCATCTAGCGCTCTAGCTGGAATGGTGGAACATAGAGCACTCACGTTGGCTACTTCAGTCCCAAGTTTGCATTCTTTCTCTCCTTGGTGAATTTGAATCTGATTCCTCACAACTCTATAGCGAGTCCAGCAACGATTGTTTCAAGTTCAAGTATGAGATCTATCACAGCGGCCCCATCCTCCTCTGGAATCCCATCTTCAACAATTGGAGGTTTGTATTCTGTGTATTCTCCGTGCATGCATTTCTAACACTTATTTGTTGAATTCTACAGCTGATCCTCCCCCGACGACTACCAATCCATTCAGCACCGCTGTTCCCAGTGGTAGGGGCATGTCTATGTCAGGAAGTACGAATGCAGATTTCATCCAGAAAGTGACGGTCACCATGAATACCAAAAATACGAGTGACTCTGTAGTCTTTACAGGACAGGGCGAGGGTAACCAAGCGATGACTCAAACCAACGGTAGCACATGTGCAACTTTCCCAGTACAAGGCAGTAACACCAATGTCACCCTCTTTTTCCAATACATAGATGATGGAACTACAGGCATCTCTAAACTGCAACAACCGTCAGGAAACAGAACCCTGGAGTTCCACGCTGAAGATGCTGGTGACAGTGATTTCAACGACGTCATATTTACATTGTCATTCCAGCCAGGCGGGAGTATTGGATGTTAATAGGTATAGCGAGTGTGTAGACCGTAGTACATAGGTACATATAACACTGCGCAAAATTCTTTGTGTGTAAGTTTGCTTATTATTGTAATTCAACTTATGTGTGTGTCAATGTCTGGGTGCCAGGCCGGTCTTCATGTTACAGTGCTTTGCATTGCCGTTTGCACTCGAATGGTGGGGAAATGTATTTGTCCACGTGTTATTTTTGACGTTGCCTGGCACATACTGAGCCGCAGAAAACATCGTCTGCCACTACTTTCACCCTGGAGAAGCACAAAATGGGTGCTCGAAATAACCAAGCTGCAAAATCAACCTGGAAAGCTTTTTTTTCAGCCTTGGAGGTGCAGACTGAATGCAGGAACAACCGCAAGCACATCAACTGGTTGACACGCCAGACTCCCAGGTCGTGCCAAGAGAAAATGCCGCCCAGGTGGGTGCCGTAATCAGTGCAGACTGCCGCATAATTGACGCACAACATTGATGTGGACCACTGACACGCAATGACTCAATTAACTCCATTTCCATTTATCACTGGAATATTTCTATGATAAATGATTTCTAAATGAATCTCCTTGATATATTCTGCTGTGAGATGCAAGGAAATCAATATATTTAAGCGTAATAACAGATTCACTGAAATATCACAAAGTACTGAGCTGATGAGATTTATCTGGAGGTATTTCTTCTAGATAGTTGAGCAGAATTTTGGCTGGGGCTAGGTGCGATATACAGTAGAGATAGCCCATTTATACAAGTACTTTATACTTTGCAAGCGGCGCGTAGCATACCTTGCAATGAGTGAAGAAGTTATCGTGGACTGTGCTATGATTATTTAGCTATATAAAACTTATTTCATTGATTCTCTTATATATTGCAGCTGAGCAGAACCTCGTCTCCGATAAAGAAAGTTACATGGCTTGTGTGAATATTTATATTATTATGTTAAGCAGCCTTCCGAAGATTCCACATGACTCAATTTGTTAGCATATATTCTTACCGTGCTCGTATACAATCGAAAATGATGAATTAAATATAAATTATTTTTTAGCTAAAGTCATGATTAACCACAATATGCTGAGATACGGAGCTAATTGTCTTTTACTACTGCAACGTAATGCAGTTGAGCTCTGATGGAAAGACTATAGCATTCTAATCTACAATGTATGTGTTGTAGTTGAATTGTAACGGTGATTTCCCTTTGTTTACTATGTTTCTGTGATATCTGATCATTGACGCGCTGCTGCAACTGACGCACGACTGACATGCCACTGATGCGCACTGACGCGCAAGTGCCGCGTAATTGCCGTGCACCTGACACCTACTTGACGCAGAAGTGATGCGATTTAGAGAAGATATACAATACCTTAAACAAGTTAAAGGTACTGTACATAGGTGCTTATAAATGATTCAAGTTTGTTATGCAGAAAATTCTCGAATTTATCAAGGAAATACTATGGTATTATTTGAATTTATATCGAAGCTATGGTCTTGAGATATATTTTACTACTGACATCACTATTAATATGCTCTGACGACGGACCAATAACGACATAATGAAGTCCATCTACCGTGGGAACTTTGCGCGTCAGTCTCGTCAAGCGCGGCACTGTCGCGGCATTTTCACTGTGCCCTCCCAGGTCAACACATGCAAACAACTTTCAGTGGTGTCGTTGTGCAAACGGCAACGCAAAGCACTGTAAATCCTATTTCAAGCTGAACAATAAGTGTTGTGATGTCCCGGCCTCGGCTCGGCCTGAATGCTCCAGCTATGGCTTGGTTTTAGTGGGCTGTGGCCTGAGTAAACCTCAGGCCGAGCCCTCCAGCGTGGCTCAGGCAAGGCCACGGCTTGGCTTTGGCTTAAGCCGGGGTTTTTGAGTGAATAAGAGTTATTTTCTAGTAGGTGAATTTGACTTTCAAAAATGTTTGCTGATAAGTTATTGAACAGTGCAAAAAACTCGTATACAGTTTATATTCACGATCTGGTGAGCCTCATCAATTCCTGAGTATGTTCCCACGCATTATTTCGCATCCAAATGCGTAGAGATTAGTCTGGTGTCAAACTGTGAATTTCAGATATACAAATGTGAATAATGCAATTAAAAACCAAAACATGCGAAGTAACATTCATAAATCTTTCACCCTTCGTGATTTTTGAAAGCCAGAGCTTAGACCGCCGGCCCAGGACTTTTAAATCTGTGGGCCGGGCCGTAGGCCCTACTAAGCCGTACCCTCTGGCCCAGCTTTGGCCAGGCCCACTAGGGCGTAGCTTGGCCCAGCCTGGGCCTCGAGCCGGAGCCAACACATCACTATATAAGTGTCTTTCATCATCTCTATGCAACTGAGCAACCCATAATGTGCACTTGCAGAAGTACAGCAGGTCCAAATACATGAAAGATGATTCACTGCTTGGAGTCAAGTATTTGTGGGGTGAAGAATCCAATGAAAGCTATATGCAATTTTTTGGATAATTGTATTTGGAAATCCCGATACTTTTGAGATCCCCTTATGAAAATGATTGTCTATTTGGAAACCCAGGTACAGTTTCCTGGTCCTCCTGAAACTCACTGGGTCCCTGAAGCCTAAATCTACAGTTTTGTATGAAGCATTGGTGGAATACCATTGAAAATCGTATATATTAAAAAAAAAAAATTATAATTTTGACAGTAGGAGTTTCATGATTTTTAGAGAGCTTGTATCACATCTCTTTATTGTACCTGCTGCTGCTGCTGCTGCTGCTGCTGCTATAATATATAGGTACTAAACCATGGCCATGATTTTATTATAATAGAGAGAGTTAGTTAGTTAGTTAGGTTAATGAGTTATAAATCTCACTGTCCTGTAATACTGTCCCATTTCAATCAATTTGGCAGGTCATGTTAAGCGTTACACACCTGCCGAAATTTTGATATTGGCACCTTATGGAAATGACCGTTACCTTTAATTTTTTTTAGGCAGATGGCAGTACGACATCCAGAATGACTGTTACATCTGTTACATTTCAGCAATTTGGGACATGTTACTAATAATAATACAAATATTTTTTCATGTCACATGTCACGGGATCCGATGAAGTGAAGAACAGGTCACCTGGCCCTTTAAACTTTTTTTTGCCCCTTTCAGCGCCTTGTCAGAGCTTTTGTGTGGCCTGTGACAGCAAAAGAGGTAATTTTCTCAATGCTTTACCATGATCCACCTATTCTTGTGGGAGTCTGACAGAGTCCGACAGAGGCCTGCTTTAAAATGCAGATGTTTACGTTTGTTCCATATCCACACACTGCACTACATTCAGATTTTTTCCTTTTTGTGTGAAATATAGCATGATCTATTCCTCATTATGGGGGTCGGCAACGTCACCAGGACCCGCGGCAGTGATGTGTCATATTATGTCACACGCGGCACCATAAAACCTGGTACACAACTCTTTTGACGAGTTCTCGGTCAATTCTTAACCGATTTTCTTGTGGTTTTCACTTAATAAAATGTACAATAGTGTAAATAATATATTTTTGTTGATAAAAAAATATTCAGTGCAGTTAAATAGGTGTAAAAGGCATCACATAATATGTATTCTACTCTTCAACTTCCCTATTCTGTTCATCATCTTCATCATCATCATCATCATCATAACCTGGAAAAATCTCCCAATCACTTTCCTGAGTGGTTATAATTTGTACATTTCCATCCTTCAATGCCCATTTCCCCTCATTTTATTTATCAATAGCCAGTTTAATAGCATCTTTTAGTTTTGCAACCACACTCCCTTTGTGAACACCCTTAGGGATAGGGGCACCTGCAATTCTGAAAGCAAGAAACTGATCTTTCAGTTTGTCTCCTTTCAAACAATCTACTTTTTTCTTCTTGAACTCAAGTACAAGAGCAGCAAGACCAGAGGCTTCCTGGCTATCTTTGTCATTTTTCTACTTTTTGTTGGCAACTTTGGCCACAATTTTCATTGTGAAGAATAGTGTCATTTCAGAACCAAGCACCTAGCATTGGTAAAATCTGTTGGAAGAAGAAAAGCTCCTATGACGACATCTCATTTGAAGCTCCAATCCAACTGGCAGATTGGCGCTTGAAGAAAAGATGAAGTGAGGTCGCATAACTGACATAGAAGTCGACGAAAGCGCTTGGAGAGGCGGCCCTCTGGCACTTCAGGCAATAAACCTTGACAGATAGGAGCTCGAAGTGAAAAAGCGAGGTCACATGACTGACATTGAACTTGACGAAGGCGCTTGGATAGACAGCGTTCTAGTACTTCAGACAATAACCCGATCACACTTCCTCATTGGCAAGGTAGTAATATTAACCAGTTTAATAAGAACTCCCAAGCGGGATCGTGAACATACCGTTATGCAGCATGTTAGTGACGTTAAATGTTGCTGCATAATGCACGACACTGCAATAGGCATGAATATATCTCTTTATGTACATTCTATTACTATATGAAATTGACTTGAACAGAGTTTTGCAATATTAGAATATGTTTCTGGTAAATTTAGACCAATGGTAGCTAGATAATGTATGATCGGAATTGATAATAACGCCTTAGCCCAATAAAAGGATGAGATGGACGTAGGTAAATTAGTATAACAGGTTCTCAACGAAGTTACTTTTCTGAATTTAACAAAAGTCACATTTCCTTTACTTTTTTCTTACTTTTGGCATGCAAAGTAAAATTATTGGAAATAAAATTTACCATACTCACCGCACAATATAAATTTCTTTATTGGACCCCTCAATCGAGATGACTGTCACGGAAGTGAAAATCACCCGATATCTGAACTAGATATAGGCCGGCGGAGCAGGGAAGCTTTAGCTCTGCTTCAGTAACGTAGATAGATATCCTCCGACATTGATGGACTGCCGTAGAGCGCCAATCAGCGAGAAAATCGGCAAGGAACTGCATTGCTGTTTATCATTCATTCGTAGTCTACTTAAGTTAGAACGTTCAGGGAATTATTTTAAGACATGCATCCATTTGCAAAGTCTTGACAAGCGCTCATGAGCAGTACTATTATCCGAAAATGAGCCTTGTAATATAGATTTTCGAAAACGGACCTTTTTTGAGAATTAATAGTTTTAGGCAATACAAATCAAATAAAGAATTATTGCACTAGACATGATGCCATGGCCTGTTCCGGGGTATATTTAATATAACTATTCAACTCTTTCCCCGTATCAGGTAGTTTCGAATTTATCGCTCGAACAATTTCTGTGATTATGGAAACATAATCCTCTACTTGCTCTTGGATGCAGGTTTCAAATATCCTGAATTAACTCGTTCTTGACAGTGGAGTACTCTACTGGGGGGTCAAGAAGTAAGTGCTATTCACATTAACGCCGAGATGAAAGATGAGCGGCAAATCTGCGTCCCAATATACCCACTGCCAACTCAGCATTTCTGATTCTAATTCTCCCGTCGTCGACATAAATGTGCTTCTGTCGGAAATTGATCTTCTATGCTGGAAGCTGACATCGATTTCTAATGACAGTATCGTTTATAATCAGCAATATGAAGGACAAATTTTTACTGCCAGTAGTCTGGAAGAACGTCGGACAGCGCTTATCTGCCGAACACTGTTCTGTTATCTCAAGATGGCAAAGATCCCGATCAGCTGGTCTTCGTTCGTGCCTTGAACGGGCCAGGTCTAATTCTAACCCGGGGAATATCCACAGAAAAAATATTACCATGATCAAGAGAATATGTCTGCGGATCACCACATATCATTTTTATTAGCGGTTATCCGCTGCTAGGCTGAGAAAACTTGAGAACATAAAATTCGACATGTTGTCTATATTTATGGCCTCGATTTCAAAATTTCCTGAGAGAAAGTCAACGCCAATATCATGTATATCCATTTTTCAAAATATTAGAGACTGAACCAGTAAAGCCCCTTAAATATCGCTCTTTCCCACAAGAATTTGGGAATTTTGATTCAATGGAATACCATCAAGGACCCGAGTTCCCTATACAGAATTGAAGGAGCGCATAGAAGAGCTGTAGTGCACATTCTAATATGGGCGATGACACAAGCTCCTAGAATGTATCGATAGAATTTGTATATTAGAACAAAGGTATATAGACCATTTCCTGCAGTTCTTCCTCGTTTCACCATTGAGCCTTTCATTGTCATACACACTCGGTGTTCATCGCTGACTCACTCATACTACGTTGAACCTCATACATACAATGAAAAACTTCTCCCTTTACATCCTTCCAGTACTCTTCCTGAACCATATGTTGGCTCTGGGCATTAGCGCCACCAAGGGCCATAATTCAACCGAGCAGGTGCGTAGATTTAATAATTTTCAGATTTCATTTCAAATAACTCACCCATATATTTCTCCACTACACTGATAGCGCCGTACCGCTAATACTTGCGGAGATCCATCTGTTGCCACCACATACTTTGAAGCATTCAATCCTTCAGCCACGGTTCATGGGATCAACACCCAGGCAATATTTGTTGACAGCAGCGCACGCGGCGGTGACTGGGAGATTGGCCCACCAGCGTATCGCGCATGGACGTCTCCGGGCCAGCCTAGCACTGTTCCTTTATATTCCCTCCAAAATCCAACAAATGCAGACATTGCATATCTCCTCTCCACCAATGGTAGCCCTCCTACACTCAGTGGGTTTGTCCTTGAGGGAATTTCCGGATATGTTTACTCTACACAAATCTGTGATAGTATACCTCTTTATGGAGCCTCCCTGCCTTCCGCTGGTGACCACTGGTATAGCACAAATCTTATTGAGCATGAGAAACTTGTCGGCCTGAAGTGGAGTGATCTTGGGATTGTAGCATATGTTTTGCCAGCAGATGGTACGCTTATCGTTAAAAGTCCATCTGTCTCAGTACTAACACTAGTGTAGATTGTACTTGTAATTCTTGAACATTTTCTCTCCTATTGGAAACCAATGTGTTCTATTTATTGAATTACACCTCATTGGGATTTACTTTTCCATTGGCTGACATTTAATTCCTCCGCAGTGTTTTGATTATTTTTGCTTTTATTTCTTTCCCTCCTTTTGTTCTCTAATGGATTGCCGAGAATTTTTGATACTTCCCTCAACCGTTTTATTCTTAGCATATACATGGCCAAAGGTTCATTTATACTATTTACATGTTGGTTCAGTTGTGTTCAAATACAAAGCCAAAACTAATTTTAAGCACATGATCAGCTGGAGTGTGATCGTAGTCTAGCAGCATATATTTAACATGTGTTCAAACATATCCTCAGCTTGTATCCTCCGAGCATACCTTCAAACACATGTCAACTCTGAAAGACAGAAGATATACTACTGTGACAGTAATTTGCTTACAGTACTTATATGATCTGTCACAGGATCTGGGATTCAATGTGAGGGACTAGCCTTAGGTTTTGACTTGGCTTTAGTAATGATTTCCAGTATTATTAGATAGCTGCCATGATTCAGAGGAGCTACTCAATTGTATTCACAAAGGAACTATTGGAAAGAAAGAACAGACTAATCAAATGATGAAAAATGCAATTGAAGTAGAATTTGAAGGAGAATATGAACTGAAAGGAAGGCATAGATTGTTAGAATTAGGAACTCGACAGGGAAGTATACATTCAAGAGTTACAGGTACAACCTAAATTGACTTAAGTATCGGATGGTAGCTCTCCTAAAAGGTGATGTACCATAATTTACATTAACCGGTCAGACATAAGAGATGATTATTTTATGAACCCACCTGGAGCTAAGCAATATATCCTGTTCATCTTCAATCATAGTGAACCAGCATTCTAATATAGTATTACGAGAATGGGGGCCATGATTCATATTGCGATTTTACTAGAGCCGTACATGCCGTACTCTTCGGTATACAGCCGCATTTCGACGGCACAATACGGTGAACTCTGTATCGTACCGTACCTACTCTTCACTGCCTGTACGGGAGGGCTACGGGTGCCGTACTACGGTAACCGTATAACCGTAATACGGTGCCGGCGTGCAGCCCTAGTAAGTACTCTTACCGTCGCACTCAATAAAAACACCTGCAGGGGATGGTACTAGTGGTAGGTGGGCTAAGCGGTTTGAGCGAGCATTTCGGACAGAACGAAATATTCTCAAATTCCAAACAAACTATACAACATAGTAAAATTACAATACTAATCATGGCCTCCATTCATAATATTATAGTAGGTTGTTGGGTAAGGGAAGATCCAATATACATCTGTAAGAAGAGTATGTTGGGGTGGGGATAGTGAAAAGATGCGCTGGTGCGAACATCGACTGAAACAGACAGCCTTCGTGGAATGGTGAGAAGATTCGGAACAGAGTCAGCATAGCGGGTGCTCAAGTCACTTAGTGCAGCCTTCAAAGCTGAAAGGTAGCGAGCAAGATCATCATATGCATCCTGGTTAACGCAACCACCGAAGGTAAGGTGAGGCCCTATGTTCGATTTAGCTCATGAGAAGCGAAAACAAGGCTAGGGCGTACCTGCGAGGGAAATGACGAAGCATGGGTGACTTGAAGATGTATCAAGCCATAGTTTGTACTGGTCACAGAAGATATCGTAATATAGAAGTGCTTGTAGGGAAGGTTCTGCGCCAGACGAGCCAATCTCATTCTTTAACTCTAAGATGAGCATTGGCCATTGACCGCAGAGAACATTTCCATCGGTTTCATACGACGATCCAGCAATAGGGCCAGGGTTGATTTTGATATCATACACCTGGAGAATCTTGCACAGCACGAAGCGACTTGACCTTTCTTCAGGATGAAACTGGCACATTTGTGTTTTCAACGAGTAGGCACATGCATAATCTTGACTCGTCTGGGTAGCCTTCTTATAACTGTCGACGAATTTGCCAAACACAGGATCAATTAATGTTAAAGGAATGTCGGGTTCCCGCGCCGGAGGGCGACTGCATGCAAAAAAGGTCACAGGATCCAGCTGTAAGCGCTCGAATTCTGTAGGCCTGCCCTGCGAAGAAGGCGCTCCGCGATTTCTCTTCTTGAAGACGATTTCTCGCGTCGTCCGCAACAAAGGTCGAGCTGAAGTAGATATAGCATCTAATTCGGCAGAAGGTAGTCAATGACGTACGGGAGTTGAAAAAGCAAAATCAATGAGTAAACCGAGAGAGGAAAGAGCGCACGAAAGCACTCATCATCGGCTGGAGGCATTACTACAATGTGAACATGCTTTCGAAGCGGAGAATCTGAGAAAACGTCTGACAACTCGTCCGCCGGTAGCAAAGATTCCTCGTCAACGAAGCTGCGCACGTCGACATGCCCCTTGAAGATTGGATTCGCGGGAACTGAGACTTTCCAGAGTCTGAGCGCGTCTGCGTCAACGCTCTCGAACATACGGCTCTTCTCCGCTTTGATGGCTTTTCTTGAGGTCACCGACAGTCTCTGAAGGCGCAATCTTGACTGGGAAGATGCCCCGCGGATCATCGTCAAGGATGTAGCAGTTGAGGGAGGCAACATGTGATAGAGCGATATTCGGTTCTTGAGGGTTGACTGGGAGAGCATAAAGAGCCATGAGCGACTTCGAGAACTGTCAACACTCACCTCCAGGCGGGGGTTTTACTACAATGTGAACGTGCTCTGGAAGAGGAGAATCGAAGAATACTCCTGACAACATTTTCACTGGTAACAAAGATTCTTCGTCAACGAAGCTGTGCCCTTCTTGAAGCTCGAATCCGCGGGAACTGAGACTTTCCAGAGTCTGAGCGCATCTGCAGACAGGTTGTCAAACACAGGACTCTTCTTCGCCTTGATGGCTTCCTTGAGGTCACCGACAGTCTTTGAAGACGTAACCTCGACTGGAAAGATGCCCCGCGAATCGTCGTCAAGGACGTAGCAGTTAAGGGAGACAACATGTGATGAAGCGATGTTCGGTTCTTGAGGTTTGACTGGGAGAGCACGAAGAGCCATGAGCGCCTTGGAGAACTGTTAACACTCGCCGATAGGCGGGGGTTTTACTACGATGTGAACGTGCTTTCCAAGCGGGGGATCAGAGAAGACCTCTGCCAACTCGTCCCTCGCAAGCAGAGAGTCCTCTTCAGGAAATCGGTGCCCGGAAATGGTCTCCTTGAAGCTTCGGAAGTTGGGAACAGAGACCTTCCAGAGTATGAGCGTGTCAGCGTCGACGCTCTCGAACATACGGCTCCTTTCCGCTTTGATGGCTTTCTTGAGGTCACCGACAGTCTCTGAAGACGTGCCGTGGATCATCGTCAAGGGACGTAGCAGTTGAGAGAGAAGAATTAGGACATAAAGGTTGTGATACAAGCTGATGAACTGCGCAACTAAACGAGTGCCACCGCGCGCGATTCCACACCCTGTCGGAGTTTGATATACCCCACATAATCCCCAGTCAGGGCACAAAAGGCAGAGCGTAGTACTTTTACTATAAAAACAACTTTCTATTCAAGGAGTAACTGTTACATCAGACATACAAGTAGAGTATATCTAGATATCCAAGAGAAAAAGATCAACTACCCTATCAGAGAAAGTGCACAATGAGCAGTGCGCCACGGACTAGGCGGGGGCGTTGAGTGGCATGTCCACATAAGCTTCCGGGAAGGCACATGTCAAGGACAGCGTCACCGCATAAGGAATGAGCACGTTGAGGAACGCGAGCTATGAGTCGGTGGCTCGGGGTCAAGATGGGGACGAAAATCAGGCGCAAGAAAGGGAGCGCAATGGCGAGCACGAGGCGCTGGAATCGCGAGTGGCAAAGACAGCCTAGACGGGAAGGGATCGTGGAGGCCGATGAGCTCGGGACTAGGGGCGCACATGGGTTGCAAGGGGCCATATCATCTGTAAAGCGGATCACACGCATCAGCTGGAGGAGCTAGGCCCCGAGAACCGAAACAGGATCAGAAATATGTTGCGCGCTGTCCTCTATCTCCTTCGACGGGTCTCTTCTGTTCTTCATCCGACATCGCCCATGCGCAGTCGGATTTGGCGCTCCTCTCAGCACAGGTTTGATGTTACTCAGATTGAGCGCTCGGAGGGCCGAGTCAACACCGTCCTGAGGAACAGGTTATCACTAGCGGAGACGTGAAACCGATGGGTGCCGTGTCGAAGACACCATAGCGCGCAGGCGAGCGGCAGGGGCGCACGGCGCTGTTTACGGGTGGCGGCGTAGGCTCCAGTGAAGTCGAGGATCCATCGGAGGCGGAGGGCGGAGGACGGAGGTACTGAAGCTGCATGAACAGGTAACTAAGGCCATCGACAGCAGCCGTACGGAGGGAAAGGGACACGAGCATATCGTGCCACCATCCCACCCCCCATCGCCGCGCCTGTGTTGCCTTCGCCCTCGAGCTTGATGGCAATCCTCCCACCGAGGGCGATCTGTATCTTACGGATCGGGCCATTGGTGCGCTGCAGACCTCTGCACCGTCATTTATGCCGCCTCCAACCGTACGCACGTTGGTGCTGTGTCTATCCATACGTGTATACTCGTTAATCTGCGGGAATCACGGCATGTAACGTTATTAAGGCCCTTGGTAGATAGTGGGCGTACATACCTTGTAAGTTCCTTCCCGCACGGGCCTCTTAGTCTCCCCCCGCGCCAAAATCACCGATCCAATGACGAAGCGGTGTTCTTCGACGAACGAAGGGTTGGAGGTGGTAATGATGCGATAGCAACCTGGGCACTGGATTCCGCTCCTATGTTCTTTCACTTGGACATGGTGTTCTTGTTGAGGGAGAACGGGCGGCGCCGTTGCCGTGCTCGTGCATGTTGCTGTCGCGTTCGCATGAACTCTATCGAGAAGTGGGCTGCGTAAATAAAATATATCATTTCAGTGGGTTACTCAGCATAGAAACTTGTACCTACCTGGCAAGAATCTCCGTACATGGACCTCCAATTGCCTTTGACGTCGCATTCATCCCTGCCCGAAGAGCGGAGGGTTGAACGATCTTGAAGTCCTTAATGTCGAAGTTGAAGGTCCAGGACTTCCGCGCGCAATGCCAGAGATCTGTCGAACGGGACGGGATTTATGGATGGAGAGGAGGAAGGGAGGAACGACCTGGGGGCCCGAGGAACGCAGTTACATCCAGGTGATGAGTGGATGGATCGGCGAACGTGCGTCAGCTGAGTTGGCAGAGGCAGAAGGGATACGGCAGATGTAGGGCAGTATTCGCAGGAGGGGCAGGGGACAACGAACGCGGGGAGGGGGCTGCAGTGAGGAAAGTAGTGGACGGAGCAAGGGACAAGAAATAAGGGATGCGTCTCCCTGTGCGGTACCGCCATTGCACAGTTGATCGGATGGGACGATGTATTTTCATAAACGGAAAGCCTACCGAATGGCTGGAGAGGAGTGAAACGGTCAGACCGAGTGAGAGAAGATTAGACGGAGAGCCATCGCAACATCATCTCTCAGAGAAACGGTAGTCCGTGCCTGCGACTGGTCGTCGCATCCAAGTCTTGTCCTCCGTGCTTGCAAGTTGCGAATGGTGTCCAGTTTGTTAAGAGAAGACACCTGTTATGATAGACAATAATGTTAGTGTGACACGCCATCCTCCCCTCGTACTCCCTCATCCCCGCAGTCATCACACTCTAGGATTTGAAACTCCTCCCTACAGTCCTCAGCTTAAGATTCCCGTAATAGAACGACCATTATGTCGAGTCTTTATCATCACGAGGAATAGAAGCCCGCTTTCAACGATGTGGATGGAGGCAATGGAGACTGTATCGAGCATGTTACTGCGAGCGCAAATGCGGCATCGGCTTTTGGAGTACGTGTCAGCCTGTGCTGGATGGATTGGACAAGGCGTTCGGAGTCCATTGAAAACGGCAAATGCAGTCTTTCAGCCGAACAACTGCAGAAGCTGCAGCGATAGGCAGACGTGGCGTCTCCGAACGTGGTGGGTAGAAGCACAAGGCGCGATGATGTCTATAACTGGGGAATGTGGTACATTAATCGGGGCTGGTGGGCCACAAGAGCACGATGTAGTAAGCATACCTTATAAGGGACAATCATCCACTTCACCGAGTGACACGTAATCCTCCCCTCCCACACCCTCCTCCACGCAGCTACAGCGCATTGGACTTCGAATTCCTCCCCATTCAGGCCCTCCTTCGCGCTCTCAGTACGTAGGATTCGTGAAGTCTATCAATGATGAAAGAAAGTGTGTCCCTCGCATATCGGGATAGGGCTTCAGCGGCCGGAGGAGCTTCGAAGGTCTTCGTATGAGTACCTCAGCCCAGCGTTTCTTCGATGAGGTGGCAGCGAGGTAGCAGCTGTTGTACGGAGATGTTATGTTAGTAGGCAAAAAGGGCGCAGATTCAGTGTCTCACTTAGTGGGTTCCCCCTTCACAGGCCTCCCATCACCCCCGCAGCTCAATTTTCCCGCCCAAACCACCCTTCCGCTTTCAAAGAGCGATATCCAATCCATGTTTCTGAAGAAGGGTCGCCCGGCTGCGAAGATGATCGTTTCACCAGCGGGCTGAGGTCGCAAGGGCAGCACAGCGGGCGGGTTAGTGCTTGCATCACAACATCTTTGGACGTCGTCGAAGCGAACCTATGGGTGCGTAGGCGTTCTGAGCAGCTGCTATAACGAAGCTATGTTAGTATTCATTACATCAGCAGAGTCTGATATACTTGCCTTGCGCGTATGCTACACGGCCCTTCCGTCACCCAACAACGGTGTCCCCGTCTCAGCAGAAAATGCCTCTCGTTGCCGTCTCATATCTTGTGGAGGAAGCTTGTGCGCTGTCGATGTTGAAGTCGCAGGGGCGGTTTGAGGATCGATGGACGTGCTTACTTTGCATGTTCACCCTTGCACAAGCCTGCCGGTTCGACACGACGCTTCTTCCACCAGAAACCAATCATCCTTCTCCAGAAGCTATATTCCCTGGAGAGGATTGAGCGATGTTCGTGTTGCGGTGATGGCCCAAACGCGGGTGCAGATCTTCGTGTCGCGTCGTGGGGTCATCGTTGCCGCGGAACAAGGAGATCTACCGTTGTCGTTTCTCACATCCGTTCGATGCAAGGTGGACTGCGCATTGTCGGTGTTGAAACCTTACGGACGGCGTTGGCGTGAGCGATGCCGGGCATGTCAAACGACTGGACATGACAGGGAGGTCAAAGAGGATCTGGGGAGCGAGGAGGATGGCGGATGCTGCTGCTCCTGTTGTGCGTACCGCTTGTGATGAAACCTATAGTAAGTATAACACACCAGGTAAGTAAGGAAGACAATAATATAGAAAGAAGGTACATACCGGATGGATTTCTCCCCAGAATGTACCTCCCGTTACCCCACAGCGTTGCTCTCAGCCAGTCGATACGACCTTTCCCCGGTAGAATGCCGTCTCGCATCCCATTTGGGGGGAGGAGGGAGGATCGCATGAGGCGATGTCGACTGAAGTGGCGATAGGTGGTCGAGAGGCAGCACGGCAGGTGTAACAATTCGGTAGCCTGTCTTCACCTCATCTCAATCCTTCCAACTCTTATCGAACGACTCCTTCCCCCGCCAACGCCGCCAAGCCTCATAATCTCGAGATCCGTCAGTGCCGGTACTGGCCTTGTGTCGGGGATTCAGAGAGCATCGCACTGTCGAGTATATGGGCGCGAAA
Source organism: Nidula microcarpa (assembly GCA_036937055.1). NCBI lineage: Eukaryota > Fungi > Basidiomycota > Agaricomycetes > Agaricales > Nidulariaceae > Nidula > Nidula microcarpa. Next base: position 2,127 of record JASFDD010000227.1, on the reverse strand, counting down.
GTGGAAGTCTACGAAGAAACACAAAGTTTCCGTTAGTAAGTATTGCAGGAGAGGGAAATGGATACATACCCCGATGATAGCTCTCTATGTAACTCGCCATTTCTACTCCCGATGCCTGGGGGTGGATGCTGAGAGAACGAAGCAGTGAACACAGAGATAAAAGCGAAAAACTCGCTAGTTCGACCAAGGTGTACTTCAAGCTCTGTGGTGGCGTGGGCAGAGCCATTGTCACGTTCGTGCACATCCTTGTTGTATCCTTGCATGGGCTGTCGCTTTCATATGCATCGAGTCGAGAAATAGGCTGAGTGAATGCAACAAGCCGTGTTAGTGGATTCCGTAGCATAGAGTTTTGCATTTACCTGACGGGAATCTTCATCCATGGTGTCCCTGTCACCCCTAATGTCGCATCTAGTCCTGTCCGTGTAGAACACCATCTCGCTTCCCATTCGAGGAGAGGAGGGATAAGCATTGCCAATGCTTTCAATTTCGAGGTTGAAGGGCCAGATTTTGCGCCCACAAGGTCGTTATCGAACGGGACAGGTGAAAAGTGTGGAAAGGCGAAGTGAGGAGTGACGGGCGGGCCCCAAGGCAGTGGCTACATGGGGACGTTGAGCGGAGGAAGCGGCAGATTTGTATTGGCAGCATTAGCGAGAGGGAGACGAGAGAAGCACGAGAGCGACGGCAGGAGAACGGGGGGAGCAACGGACAACATACGCAGAGAGCATGGGACAACGACAAACGCGTGTACGTCACTGATCACCGTCGCTGCACAGCTAATCGGACAGGACAATGCCGCAACACCTGAACTTGTTCACAACGCATGGCAGAGCTGTGTGATTGTAGGCGTCTGCATCCTGGTGTAGGCATGTCATAACACGAAAACTCGTACTTCTACCTGTGTTTCTGCTTATTCTCAAGATGCCCCTCAACCTCAAGTCCCGCTTACGCACCTTATTCTCTCCTTGGCTGGAGTGGTCCAGATAAAGAATAACCAGTACGTAGTACATACGCGGATATCTAGTGTACGGTATACCCTCCGAGACCCCTATAGTGTAAGTATAATCGACCAGCACTGCTAGTTACCTATATTTGACAGATCTGACAGAGCTGGAATTAGCGCAGCCAGGCTGGTTTCGTCGGTTGGAATTTCTTATGGTTGTGTGTTGCTCGCTCTTCATCTGATAGTTCATTAATATGACCCATAACTGCGGCTCTGTTTGTGAACTTGGTGGTGGAACAAGGACAATGGAAGAGCAAATCCATTTGTCTAAAATATTGTGTGGAACCGGTCTTCTTTCCATTCTGAATAGAGTAGTTGAGCGTAAACGACAGGCCGCAGTCAGAGTGTACTTTTTGTGACTTGTCCTGGAAGTGAAGTTTTGCATTTATCAGTGAGTCGAACGTTACTTCGCACTCAGCACAGTTAAGGGGGGGAGCTGATTGATCTGAAGTCATTCCAGTATCCCGGGAGTCGTCTTCGTCAGTTCTACCCTGATGGGCAGGTTTCTGTTGGTAGTCATGAAAATTGACATCTATAGCAAAGAAATAAAAGCAATCACCTCAAATGATTGAACTGTAACCGATTGCTGTCGTTTCTTGAGGGATTTCGGAATAGTTATATCCTCTGAGTCTGAATGCAAATGTTCTGCACTGTGGACCTGCGTGCAATCTTCTGCATGTGGCCCCGGACTATCGCCAAATTCAGCAGGAGTGGTATCAGTAGGTAAGAGGACATCCTCGTCTTCTCTATTTTCCAGCTGGATTCCAAAAGACGGAGTTGACATGGGGGAGAACTGTATGTGATATTCCTCTTCAGAAGAAAAAAGTACACCGTCGGAGCTTCCACTGTTTCTTGGGTCGATTTTGGAGTGGGGAGTAGTGGTTATAGTGGATAAAGAATCTAATCGGGACAGGAGAATGGCTGCAAGTAGTGATGTGCCGGCCCAGCCCGGCCTCCAAGCCGCCGGCTTAGGCCCGGCTTTGGGCGGCCACGGCTTCATCAAAGTGAAGCCTGAGCCGTCGCAGTAGGCTTAGGCCGGCTTCCGGCCGACTTAGGCTCAGGCTGCGGCTTCTTACAGGTGCGTTGCTCATGGTTGTACAGAAGAGGTAATACATACTTCTACTCAA
>JASFDD010000226.1:0-33876 GCA_036937055.1 Nidula microcarpa | reverse complement strand
CCGAACTCGAACCGACGGTTCGGTCCGGCCGGTTCTGGTTCTTCGAAACGGTTCCGGACTGAACTTCGGCAACCCTACTCACTCCTGCGTCGTTCAATCAACAATATTCTCCTCTCACAGGAAGCTCTGCAAAGTGCTTTCTCAATTCTTGGCACACATTACGAGGCAGTATCAGTGCGTGTCACCATTTCGAACTTTGCCTCCAACTTCTAATGTTACCTACTAGATTGTCTACCGGGCGATGGGCGCAAAAGTAGGGAAGCGTATCTACTGGCCAGGATCTGGAATTTACTGTCAAGACCCCGAGCTCTTGGAAATAGGCGACGATGTTGTCTTCGGGTCCCGTTCGGAGTTTTTCACGACGGATAGCATGGGATCGCAGAAGATTATTATTGGAAGTGGTGGTGAGATGCTTTTAAGTTGAGATTTTCAAGCCCTAGAAATAATATGTGTATAGCTATGATCGCCGATCGCGTCGTATTGCTTCCTGGAACGAGAGTTGGAAGACGAACTGTTATGGGATCTGGAGCTCTTTCCGAGCGAGGTGCCACCTATCGGGATGGTTCGACTTAGCTAGGCAATGGTATGTACTGTCTCATTTTCATCTGTCAATTTCAAAGTTCAGGATTTATTCTAGAAAACGGAGGAGCCATATGTTTGAGCCACGTTGCAAAGGAAACTGATACAAAAGGCGATATAACCACACCTTTTGGTCGCGCTTTCTATAAGCGTGATACAGACGACTTTGTCTATCCCTACCTGCTCGTCTTGGCGATTAACGTCACGGTCACGGCGCTATCGGCAATATATTGGTCGACCAAGGCCATCGCTACAGCCCAAATACTCCAACAAGTACAGATCCATCTCCATCATGCGCACTTATTCCGACCTGTCTGGTACCGATCTGGCATCCTTTATGGGCTTATTGCATTGTGTTTCGTCGCAATCCTCAACATACAGGCAATAGTTTCCCTTCTCTGGGTCATAGCTATAAATTGGATCATACTCGGACAGCGGAAAGAGGGTCAGTATGATTGGGATGAATCGGATTATTGCCAACGATGGCAGCTTTTCTTGACGTTGTCACAACCCATACGTCAGGGATATGGGTCTGGCGGGATACTAAGCACTCTTAATGGCTCCGCTTATATCGTGTGGTATCTCCGCGCACTAGGGGCAAAAATCGGGAAGGACTGCTGTGTATTTGCTGGTGGTCGAATGGGGGTCCTGACCGAGCCTGATCTCGTTGAGGTGGGGGTCACAAACACTAGTAGCTGCTGTAAGAGTACGACTGACCTATTATATACATCAACAGCTCGGCGACAACGTTAATCTGGATGACTGCTCCGTAGTTGCACATATCAATTCTAGAGGATACTTCTCATTGAATAAGCTCAAGATTGGCAGCGGGTTTGTCGTCCTTTCTAATTGGTTTCCTTTCTGGCCGAGGTTGATGTCACCTTTTCACAGATGTGCCCTCCGTTCAGGATCACGACTTCTCTCTGGAGCATCGATGGAAGATAGTAGCATGCTCTGCGAGCATACGCTACTGACCTCTGGGGAAGTCGCTGACATCGGACAAGTTTATGTGGGGTGGCCAGCTAAGAGATGGGACCCGAATACTGTGAGCGATGTGCGCTCGCTGCCCGAAACATGCACATCGCCCAAGGCATGCCCACTGCCCCAGAGATGTCCTTAGAAACTCTGAACAAAGACGACACTGTTACCTATGCGAAGTCTACTCTACCCAGAGCGATAGAAACTATTATAAGGGTGCCGTTGGCGTTGAATTTGGAAGGAGACGCGGAATGGACGTGCTAGGATGGGGCGAGACTAGGTGAGTTCAATAGACGCAGATGAAAGATAATAGACGCGTGGCACAGCCGTTTGTGAGTAGATTAGATATATTTAGATGTCGAGTTCGACGGATTCAGATTCCCTCCTGTATTTGCCTCATGTTCCTTTCTCTTGGACAGCAATCCGTACTCAAGAGAACAATCTATCCTCAGCACCATATTACCATTGACAAATACTTGCCTAGAATAGATAAAAATCCATATGTCGCGTTTTCGAAGTCATGAGCGAGTCATGATACATACAAATCCCCGAATGCCTAGCTGGAAGCCAGGAGCGATATAATTGTGTTGTAAGTGTATCGTTAACTACAGTGTCCATGCCAAGAGGCACTTAAAGTATGGCCAGCAATGTGCTGGATTGTCTTCCGTGAAATATGTATATAAAGATGAGGAAAGTAGAGACAGTCAATCTATGATGTTGAGTTCCCGCACCCGCGCCTTAGCGAATTGGTCTTTATATGTGTTCCAGATCCTACGAAGGACAACATATTTTGTTAGGAAAGCGCGTTGACAAAATGGGAACAACACGTAAGACGCACCGAGTCAGCTCCTCAATATACATCTTCTGCACGCGCATGACTTCCTCTAAATTTGGCTTGTCGCATTGCTGGACGTGAATAGGCTTGCCGACTGTTACTTCTGGTCACTATCCGCAGGCATTGATAGGATGGCCAAGAAGGGTACGTACTGACGGAGACGATCTGTCTTCGATATGGCATCAGGCCGAGGTTGTCTGCAGGGCATGTTAGCATGTGCAGCGCGACGTGGAGCGATCAAAGGGAGGCTGAAAGAGGCATATGGGGCGAGGTGGAATGGAAGTCAAAGCACGTCGCCCCGCCTGGAAGGGTATGAGGCCAGCATAGCCCCGCCTGAAATGCATCGAGAGAATGGAAAAGGCACGGAAGGAAGCGGAAAAGGAAAGAGAATGGAGTAAGGACATACAGTTCAACAGCCCTCTCCCGTGGAAAAGAGGTAGCGTGAACCCGAACACGTTCTGGAACTTTCGTTGGAGGGTATATACTGTTGTCCCCTTTTCGTTAGGCATTTGTTGATAGATCTGCGGAGAGGAGTGAGCACGACATAGCGCAGAAAAAGGGAGAGGCAGGAATAGACATACATCGTTCTCGCCGAACGAGAATACAGGCACGAGATCAGCTCTGCAAGTAGGAAGGCGAAATGAAATTGTCTGAGAATAACACCACGAAAGAGAAACGGACCCATGTTGAATAGCAAGCTTAATGAACCCCAATCTATTCCAATACCATCAGCACCGCAGCCGCACCAGCTACGCCAGCATTGCAGCTCACCTTCTCCTCAGTGTCAAATCCGCCGTCCCTGGATGTGCGCTCAAGCTCTCCGCGGCGCCTCCAACAACAATAGTAATCGCGTGCCCCGGCCCGCGCTTGAGGATATTGGAGCAACTCTGCTTGCTGACGCTGCACACGCCGAGGGCCATGAGTATGTCCCGGTAGAACGGCACGTTGAAGTTCGTGGCGAGGGTGAGGAGGTGTGGTTTGATGCCGGGGAAGGATTGGGAGAAGCCCGTGGCTGTTGGATGGGGGGTATTAGCGGTGGACAGGGCAAGACGGAGGGGGATAGCAGAGAGGAGGCGTACCTTCGGTGGCGAATGTGGCGAGGGCGCCCATCCCGATGATACCTGAATTCACCGGCCAGTTAGTGTGAAACTGAAGAGAAGAGAAAGGGCGAACCATGTGGATGGTATCCAAACACATATGGTCGGTCTGCGGGCAGGTCTGCCTCCTACAAGCGAAATATATTTAAGAACAAGTACAACGGGCCGTAAGGCAACTGCTTTACGAACTTTCAGGAAACTACGAGGGATGCTCTGTCAGAGACACGACTCTAAAGTCATAACAAGCTACTCACGAAGCAGGGTAATACTCCGCAAAGTACTTCCAGAACCTGAGCGAGCGGAACCACATGCTCATCCGTCCGCCGCGCACTGGTTTCGTATCAATGAAGCGCGACCATATCAAGTATACTGCCAATGCTGGCCATAATGGGGGAAATGAGCTGGACAAGATAGAGTTTTAGTAAAGATTCCGGACGTTACATCACGGAACGGGGAGACAGGAGGAATGAACGCTAGCGTGCTGTGTCTGACGGAAGCTGTCATGTCAAGCGACGAAGCGCGCATCGGGGAGCAAAGAAGGAGAAGACGGAAAGGGCGAGCAGGGAAAATGGGATTGCAATGGGGAATGGCATGAAGGGGAGATGACGTACCACAGCACCAGGAAGATACAGACAACTATAATGATCATGCACGACCACACTGCGACGGCGAGCATCTGCAGCCTCCGTTTGCGCGGTATCTTCGCCGGGACGAATCTACATCACAAACACACTCGCAAATCAGCAAACCGATACGTTTCCTGTACGAACAAAGAAGGATGCAGACTCGACATTCGCCTGAAGTGCAGCAACGGGATTGGGGAGGGGCGGGGCGAGCTTCGACAGACGGTCCTTCAGCGTCGTCGCCGACAACGAGCGCGAGCCAAGGGATATCTTGGGCTCGTGGCTTTGCTTTATTTTAGTGTTGGACATGGGGGGCGGAGGAGGAGCGGGACCCGTCTGCACGACGCCAGGATCAGTGTTTGTTGCTCGCCAAATGAAATATGACAAGATTATACTCCCGTCATACACGTGACTTTATTCCGCTTACTTCGGCGACGTTATTCTACCCGGGCGCCGGTCATTGCACAGATGATGAGAAAGCAAAGGAAACCGTCTATTCGTTGATTGTACTCGACATTCTTTTCATGCAAACAGGGAATACTACAAGGCTAAGAGTACGTAGGGAGAAGTGGGCGAGATACAGATGTAAGATAGAAAGAGAGCCACAGCAAAGATAGGGAGGGAGGGTAGAGACAATTATGAACGTGTGCTTCCATCAGTGGGATCCAGAAAGAAAAACATCAGTTAGTTTAGGCATAGAGGTCGTCGTCTGCCGTGTCGTCTGCGAACCCTGCATTCCCAGCCGCAGCGGCGGGCTGGCCTGCAGGGTCGCCCTCTGGGAACTTGAAGTTGTTCCCGAATCCACGCGACTGTTGCAGGTTCTATTGAATGCGAATGATAAGCACGCGAATCAAAGCAGCCGAGGGGGTGATAAGAAAAAGACATACCTGCGAGAACATCTCGTACCGCCTGATGTCCTGGTCGGACACGGACCGGCGGGCGTACTTCATCGCCTCCTCGAAGTGATCTCTGAAAGAAAACCAATCAGTCGTCAAGATCCTGCTTGGCACAACGAAACACGAACCTCGTGATCTCCGGCACAGGATCCTCCTCCTCCTCCTCTTCCATCTTCGTGTCCTCCGCCCCCTCTGCCTCATTCCTCTCCTTCCTCTCCCGCGTCCTCCTAATATCCGCATCAATGCTCTCCCGAATCGCCAGCTTCGCCGCGCGCTGACAGATCTCCGTCAAATCCGCACCGCTGAACCCATGCGTGCTCTTCGCTAAGAAGTCGAGGTTCACGTCGGGTGAGATGGGGCTCTTCTTCAGGGTCGCCTGGAGGATGCTCAGGCGCGACGGCTCGTCGGGCAGGGGGATGTAGATGAGCTGGTCGAGGCGCCCGGGGCGGAGAAGGGCAGAGTCGATCTGGTCGGGACGATTGGTCGCCCCGATGATGAAGACGTTCTTCTTGGTGTTCATGCCGTCCATCTCGGTGAGGATCTGGTTGAGGACGCGGTCGCCTGCGCCTCCGCCGTCGCCAGAAGCACCGCTGCCACCGCGCGCCTTGGCGATTGAGTCGAGCTCATCGAAGAACATCACGCAGGGTGCGGCGGCACGAGCCTTGTCGAACACGTCGCGGACGTTGGCTTCGGACTCACCGAACCACATCGTGAGCAGTTCTGGGCCCTATTCACACGTTGTAAGCCGCCGATCGCACACCAAAACACCAAAAGCTCACCTTGATACTGATAAAGTTGGCTTTACACTCATTTGCAATCGCCTTCGCCAACAGCGTCTTACCCGTCCCAGGAGGGCCATAGAACAAAACACCCTTACTCGGGCTCATTCCATACTTCAAGAACTTCTCGGGATGGTCAACAGGATACTGCACCGTCTCCTGCAGCTCCTGCTTGACTTTCTCCAGTCCACCAACGTCGTCCCACGTGACAGTGGGCACCTCGACGACGGTCTCGCGCAGGGCGGACGGGTTGGACGTGCCGAGGGCGAAGCGGAAGTTGTCCATGGTGACGCCGAGCGAGTCGAGCACCTCCGCGTCGATAGTGTCCTCGTCGAGGTCGATAAGATCCATCTTTTCGCGGATCTGCTGCATGGCGGCTTCGGAGCAGAGGGAGGCGATATCGGAGCCGACGTAGCCGTGCGTGTCCGCGGCGATCTACGTCGAGGTAAACACTTAGCTCTAGGAATTCGTATTAATGTAACAGACGTACCTGCTCCAGGTCTACATCGTCGCCGAGCTTCATGTTCTTCGTGTGAATGCGGAGGATCTCCAGACGGCCGGTAGGGTCGGGGATGCCAATGTCGACTTCACGATCGAAGCGGCCGAAGCGTCGAAGGGCAGGATCGATCGAATTGGGCCTGTTAGTGGCGGCCATGACGACGACGTTCGAGCGCGCCTTGAGGCCATCCATGAGGGTAAGGAGCTGCGACACGACGCGGCGCTCGACTTCTCCATTGGTCTACGAATGTAAAATGAGTAAACCACCTATAAAACAGTATTTGAGGCACCCCACCTTCTCGCGCTTTGGCGCAATCGAATCAATCTCATCAATGAAAATAATCGCCGGGGAATTCTTCTCTGCCTCCTCGAAAGCCTTCCTCAAATTACTCTCGCTCTCCCCAGCCATCTTGCTCATAATCTCCGGTCCATTAATCAAAAAGAAGAACGCGCCCGTCTCATTCGCGACCGCGCGTGCCATAAGGGTCTTGCCTGTACCGGGGGGGCCGAACATCAGGATACCGCGAGGGGGCTTGATACCGATGGATTTGAATAGCTGCGGGTGGCGCAGAGGGAGCTCGACGAGCTCGCGGATCTGTGCCATTTGCTTGCGGCATCCGCCGATGTCGTCGTACCCGACATCGGCAAGGTTAGATTCTTCGTCTTCGCGCTTGACGGGGTCGCCCTCTGTTGTAAGCTTAGGATCAGTGGGATAGGGTGGGGAGGGAAGGTGAGAACGAACCAGTGTGGATAACGGTGTCTTGTGCTACTATACAGAACTCGGACGGGTCCGTCTCGATGACCTTGAACTCGACCGTGCGCATGCCTCCACGGACAAGGAACGTATCGCCCTTGCGCACGGGGCGGTAAGCTACCAAATAATCCAAACAAGTCAGAAATAATTGCTGTCTAAGACAGAGTGAGACCTACCCTCCAAAAAGTACGGCTTCAGGTAAACATCGAAAATATTCCCACTCAGCCCCTCAATCGAGTCATCAAACGGCAGAACATGCACACGCTTGCCGTACTTGATATCGAGGCACTGGTGCACATTGACGAGGTCGCCAAGCTTGACGCGGAGGTTGTTGCGCGCGACCTTGTTCATCTGAATGCGCCCTTCCTCGACGTCGTCGGAGCTCAGGCAGATCAGGACGGTGTCGCGCCGCTTCTTGCCGCTGTACTCCGAGTCGAGGTAAGTACAATGCATTTGCTTTTCAGTGGAATGGGGGATAAACGTACCGGACGATGATAGTGTCCCCGCGGAACAAAGAGAGCAACTCCATCGTAGCGGGGTTGAGTGTCGCGACTGTTCTCTCCCCATCAGCTTCCTCTCCCTACCACAAACATGGTTTTGGAGCTCACCAGAATTATCATCCGCCGTTGCCTCGTCGACAATAAGGCGATTGGGCCTTCAAAAACTGGTCAGACATCCTTCCTCACCCTCAGATTAAAACAAAGCGCTACATACGATTTCTTAGGCCTTAGGATGGCGGTGGAGATGTCGTCTGGGCCGGCTTTGGGAGCTGCGCCGCTGGGGTCGGCCATAGCTATTGTATATGTGAACGGGGTGGTAGGGAAAGTAAGTTGGATTGGGGAGCGGGGGAGATGCTCGATTATGAAGGAAAGCTTGGAGAGGACGCGCGTCCTGCTTGGACGTGGGGTCTGAGCACAACACAGCCAAAGGTCATTTTGCACACGTGGCGGGCCGTTCCGTTCCCGAGTCTTCTACCATATTCCAGTGAATGCATCCCGACTCACAGTGACTGCTATCGGCGAGTGCTTATTCAGGCATGAAGAAAATATAGCCTTGGGGTATGCGCTACTACTGCTGTACATTGTCATTCATTTTATTTGCTAGCAATGGCACCTACATCTCTTCGTCCTCGTCCAAGTCGAGCTCCTCTACGGGGTAGTCCCCCACGCGCACCTTGTCCGGGCGCACGAAGGCACCGTAGTTCTGCCGGCAGGTGAAGTACCGCTGTCCTGCGACGCTGGAAAAACAAAACACAAAAAGTACAACGATGAAAGACGGCGATGAAGGACAAGAACAAGAACAAAAATAATGAAAGAACAAGATCACAGTCAATGATAATTTTCTCCAGTGAACAACCAACAAACTACTCACGCGCCATCGTTCTTCCCAAACGGCTCATCATACTCCACGCCCACCCACGCGCCTGACGCAAACTTCGTCCCGCCGACAAAGCGCACTGTGCCGCGCTTATTCAGTCCCTGCTCCAGTGACTCGATTTCGCACCGTGCCCCGACGGGGATGATGTTCAGGTCCACTGTGGGTGCAGACGAAGCAGCGGGCTCGGAATCTTTGGGTGCGAAGCGGCCCACTTTGTGTCGCTGTTTGTAGGCAAGGACGGTATCTACGGAAACCTTCAATGCTTTTGATGATGCTTGAAGAATGAGGGGAACCAACCCTGTCGCGCAGCATATTCCGTATCCGTAAGCTCGAACTTATCCACTTGTGACACGTCTGTCAGCTGCCCCGTGAACGACACACTTGGGTTCGTATCCTCTACCTAGCCAGCCGTCCATCACTCTCCACATCCATATCCCAGATTAAAAGGAACGAGCACACCTTCAGCACCTGCCAGTCCCGTGCGCCATAGAACCCCAGCGGCTGCGCGTCGTCTACCAACTGCGCGACTATGGTGGGGTCATCCTCCGAGCTGACTAGAGATAGGGCCTGGTTCGATGCAGGGATGCCGGTGATGAGCTCCAGTTTATCCTGCGCACGGTACATGGAGATCAGCGACGACAAGGACACCCATGGAGGACTTGGGAACCTTAAGCTTCCCGATGGACATGTGTGGATCGAGACGGCGCTCGGAGCGGGTGTCGAGGGACACTACGAACAGATTGACGACGCTAGACATATATGCGAGGAGGATGGTATATTGACGTGGACGCGGGGTATGAGGAGGAGAACATAAAGTTTGCGCGACGCGATTATCACAATCGTGGGAACAATCTTATCTTATCTTATCCTCTGGCTAGAAGAGTCTCGCCTCGACCTTGACACAGAACCTTAGTGTATCGTCGCGAATCTCCCATGCTCAGTGCATCATCTTCCCTGTCTTATTCTATATGATGGCGCGGGTCCACTGCGGGCCTTTTGACTGTGAAGCCACCTCACCAGAATTCGACTCCAGGCTCAGGTCTAGGTGGGCTCCCCACTGCTCTCGGTACCCTCTTACTATCAATAGTGCATGCTCCTATGACCAGTACCTCCGCGTTCCAGGCGGACACATATAATGCCCTTCGCGGGCGGCTATCCCTCACTTTCCAAGCGCACAGCAAAGCGGGCCTTCATAACTACCACCGGCAATGCCACTACTGCCACTTGACTGCGGGAGAGTAGCATGCTTCGAGGGCGACATGGGGGGGAAGAAGGTGGGGGTTGTTGCGGAATTGAGGCTTAACAGGCTCTTCGGCGTCGACGTCTATTTTTTACGAGCAAGAGGTCATGGAAGGGCATCGACAGGGGAAAAACCTGACATCGTCCTTCATGGCCGTCGAATTACCGTTACGACTCACAGTTCAACTTCACCTTGTTCCCGCTTTAATCATATTGCATTATGTAGGCATCGGCTTCGCAGCTGCAGTGGATCCCCAGGGAGCTTCACTGCTCAGCTCTTCCGGCTAGCAGAAACTCTGGGGATCAACGTAAGCGATAAATAAGCTCGCTCGATGATAAGCCTGCAGATCCTCTCCCGGCTCTTACTGCTAAGCAGCACTAATTATTGACTGTTACGAAATAAAGTGACGCTTTAGTTTTACTTTAGCATTACAGAAGTTTGCCTCTTACTTAACGGAGACAAAAATAATAGCCGGCCGACTGACATCCACCAACATCGTTAAGTACAAGGGGATGTTGTATTTTCCGAATTAAGCACATGAAGAGTTAGGACAAACATGGGTTGACTTTCCGACAAGTTCGCGCCTCGCCCACTCAGGCTTATACATACACGGTAATGTATCATTGAAGGATCGACACGGCCGGTGCGCACCTCATATATCCATTGTCGACGAATTGGAATGGCGTCACTGAATATCTCCCGGCGCTAATGCAATAACATCAGATCACCCCGAGGACTATGTTTGACTCTTGGAGGGCCTTCACAAGCTTCACAAGTGCCAACGTCTCCCATGCCAGTGCCATTCACAGTCGGGGACAGACGCCCATGATCGGCCAGAAAGTGGGGTCAAGGCTACTGCGAATGAAACAAATATGCAGACAGTAAGGCTGTGAGTCACTCACTAGATGTTCCGGTTCTTGTCCTTGAACGGCTGAAGATTCGCTAAGATCGAATTGCAGTTCGTGAAAGTAGGCTATGTACTTTGGTTCCCAACCCTAATCTGAGTGCGCTCATGATACAAGGTTACATTCAAACCCTCGTTTCGTCATAAGACGCATAGCGCCTGCAAGGGAGATATTGCGGTGAGATCACATTGACACTTAGTTAAGAACTCACTATCTCCGTAAGTAAACATTGCGGTATTTAGCAAATGCAGCAAGTGCCGTCCGTATAGACATGAGGCGAGCATATCTTCAGATTAGCTACTACGGCGGGCCAATCGAGAACATATCCTTTCTCCAGTGAGATACTAGTAATCGTATGAAGACCGCTGGCTGGAACTGAAGATGGGCCGGCTGCCGGTAGTTCGAGTTAACAAGTACTGCCTCCGACGATCTGCTGAGAACAAATTTGGTTGTCAAATATATGTACCCAAATACAAAGGTGTACACGTACTTCGAAGAACGAGTACAACGACGTACTAGACGGTAGTTACTCCCAAGTTACAGAACCACCGCGGAACAACACTGAGCAACTGACAAGTCGCACAGGAGATGAGAATACCAGTGAGTATATATATCTTAAAAATTGAAGCATCGCAGCAGCAACGTAAACTTGTAAAGCAGGATGCGAGCAATGTATATAGATTGCCATGGATCAGTGGTGGAGAGAAAAGTCAACCCCGAAAAGAGGCAGTCGATACCTTTGACAAATAACACGTACATAACAATAAATAGATATAAAAACGGCCACCTGGTGCCGGAAAACTTCGTTTATATAAGTTCCCCTCACCTGATCGTCAACTACGTTCTTTCAAGTACCATTGCCAAACACACCTCCAATGTCGGATATAACATAAAAAGCAGTAGCCACTACCCAATACCCCTACAAATCAGTTCTACATATCGTTAGTTCCCCCAAAGAGTCTTCGCCGGAGCGACTCTATAATTAAAAACGGCCAGCACTCGGGCTTGGGATCCCGAACAACGCTCATACTGTCGACAGAGACATAAAACCCTGTTCTATCCCCAATACGATATTTTCTTCTGTGTATCAGTTGCTAAGCGTTCAAAATCAAACTTCTATGCCACGATTCGAAGCGCTAGTACATCAAATTGACATGTTCGCTCCCATTTTGCCGCGTTATTACGGTATGTCTCAACTTTCTCGCTTCTTCAATATTCACCTCTGGCGCTTCTGGTATGTTTAGCTCCTGAAATGCTGGCATATTATTCGCTACGCCAAAAAGTCTGCTTCTTTATTGAAAGATCCCAAACTTGAAGCGAAGACAAGAGCCGAAATACAGTGAGTATTACGACATACTAGCATAAGCAGAGTGGTATAAAACATGTCCTGTGTGCCATGAAAATTCTCCAGTCGAACAACCCACCTCGTCGTTCAACACATCCTCTTTACTCACACAATGTTCTCCAAGCTCGCCGTTGTCTTCGTCTCCACTCTGGCGCTTGCGTCTCAGGTTTCTGCCTCGCAGTGCGACACTGGCCCTGTCACCTGCTGGTAAGCCTCCCATTCCACTTGAGGATTGAGCTTCAGCCAACTTATAACATGTCCGATGCTCTAGCAACTCCATGAAGGAAGCCAGTGATCCCAGCATGGCTGGCCTCTTGGGTTTCCTCGGTATCGCCGTCCAAGGCGTGACCGCCCAAGTTGGTCTCGACTGTAATCCTATTAGTGTTATCGGTGCTGGTGGCAACAGCTGGTAAGGAAAACATCCACCGCATCTACTATTCGTTGTTAACATTTTGGTAATAGCGCGCAGCAGCCCGTCTGCTGCACGGACAACCACTTCAGTGAGTTTCTTCAATTGAGAGGTTTTGTTATTAGATTCTTAAACGTTCTTTCTCTTAGACGGCCTTATTGCGGTTGGTTGCACCCCTATCAACGCCAATGTTTGAGGGTTGCGTTGAATCTTTCTCGGTTTCTATGGAGAGAACATTATGGACATCGACGTAGTTGCTTGGAGGCCACTTAGTCAATACCGGATAATATTTTAGAGTTATACCTGCTCACCATGGCGTCAATTGATTGATGATCTTTGCATTTTCGCCAGCACTAAGATATGGTTACGAGACAGGTGGTATATTGTCGTGGTATGAGAAGGAGTGCATTGCTGAAGTTTGCGTGACACGATTATCAGAGCCGTTGGAACAGAGTTACTTATCTTAACAACTGGGCCCAACTTCCAAGTCTCGCCTTGATCTTTTGTCGGATATAACATAAAAAGCAGCAACCACCACCCGAAACCCCTGCAAATTAGTTCTACATATCGTTAGTTCCTCCAAAGAATCTTCGCTGGAGTGAATCTATAATTAAAAACGCGCCAGCACTTATGCGTAGGATCCTGCATCAACATTTTAGCAAAAAAATTTCTGTGTTTCGGCCAGTTTTACAGCGACGACGATAACGATGACGAAAACTGGAACGATGAAGGCAAGGACGGGTCAGATTTTTAATTGCGATCGGACCACTTATATCCGCCGGCTACCGGCAACATGCCACTGGCCGGGGAGGATCAAAAATAGTTCGGGGTTTGACACTTCTCAAGGACCATCATCACTCAGATGAACTACCATGATTTTTTATTATATGTACATAAGAACCCACTCGAAATAGGATTGTAATTGTTCCGGCAATGTAGTAGCATAAAAATATTCAGTGCTCTGTTTTCCAATTTGCCGCGCCACTGGCCGGTGGATCACTGTATCCAACCCTGTTCTATCCCCAATACGATGTTTTATTCCGTGTATTAGTTACCAAGCGTTCAAAATCAAACTTCTATGCCACGATTCGAAGCGCTAGCGCATCAAATTGACATGTTCGCTCCCATTTTGCCGCGTTATTACGGCATGTTTTCAACTTTCTCGCTTCTTCAATATTCATCTCTGGTGCTTCTGGTATGTTAAGCTCCTGAAATGCTGGCATATTATTCGCTACGCCAAAAAGTCTGCTTCTTTATTGAAAGATCCCAAATCCGAAGCGAAGACGAGAGCCGAAATACGGTGAATATTACGACATACTAGCATAAGCAGAGTGGTATAAAATATGTCCTGTGTGCCACGAAAATTCTTCAGTCTAACAACCCACCTCGTCGTTCAACACATCCTCTTTATTCACACAATGTTCTCCAAGCTCGCCGTTATCTTCGTCTCCACTCTGGCGCTTGCGTCTCAGGTTTCTGCCTCGGAGTGCGACACTGGCCCTGTCACTTGCTGGTAAGCCTCCCATTCCACTTGAGGATCGAGCTTCAGCCAACTTATAACACATCCGATGTTCTAGCAACTCCATGCAGGAAGCCAGTGATCCCAACGTTGCTCACGTCTTGGGTCTCCTCGGTATCGTCGTCCAAGACGTGACCGGCCAAGTTGGTCTCAACTGCAATCCTATTAGTGTTATCGGTGCTGGTGGCAACAGCTGGTAAGGAAAATATCCACCGCATCTACCATTCATTGTTAACGTTTTGGTAATAGCGCGCAGCAGCCCGTCTGCTGCACGGACAACCACTTCAGTGAGTTTCTTCAAATGAGAGGTTCTGTTATTAGATTCTTAAACGTTCTTGCTCTAGACGGCCTTGTTGCGGTTGGCTGCACCCCTGCCAATGTTAATGTTTGAAGGTTGCGCTGAAACTTTCTCAGTTTCTATGGAGAGAAAATTATGGACATCGACGCAGTTACTTGGAGGCCGCTTAATCAATACCGGATAATATTTTAGAGTTATACCTGCTCATCATAGTGTCAATTGATTTATGACTTTTGCATTTTCGCCAGCACTAAGATATGGTTGCGAGACAGGTGGTATATTGCGGGGTATGAGAAGGAGGAGTGCATTGCTGATGTTTGCGTGACGCGATTATCAGAGCCGTGGGAACGGTGTTATCTTATCTTATCAACTGGGCCAAACTTCCAAGTCTCGCCTTGATCTTGACACAGAACATTCGTGCACCCTCGCGAATCTCTCATGTTCAGTGCATCATCTTCCATATCTACATGATAGCGCGGACCCACTGCGGCTTTCTGACTGCGAAGCTACCCCAGGAGGCTTCACCAGAACTCGACTCCAGGCCCAGGTCTAGGTAGGCCCTCCGGCGCCACTGCTGCTCTTGGTACCATCTTACTATCAATAGCGCATGCTCCTATGACCAGTCTCTTAAAATGCTCGGCGAACACATATAATACCCCCCAGACGGGCGACTAAGCCCCACTATCCAAATACACAGCAAAACGAGCCTTTATAACTACCCAAAAGCACCACATAGCTGCATACCTATACCCACACCCACACCATACCCTCTACAAACCAATACCCATCATGACCACACCCATGCACACTCTCCCCGTGCCCTTCCCCGCCCCCCCAGACCCTACCCTCCACACGCAATGGGACAACGAGCTCCTCCAGCTCCACTGGCGCGAAGAGCTCGCCTCCATCTCCGAGCCCACCGACCTCACCGTAACGCCTGCCCTCCGACACGCGTTGCAGCACGATCGCGCATACCCCCTCGCGCGCATCCTGGGGTACGCAGACCTCGCAGAGGCGCAGGCCGCGCTGGACGCCGCGCACAAGGAGGACCCGGGGCTCGCGACTTACCGTACGTGTTTGGAACGCGTGAGGGTGCTGAAGGGCGAGCTAGAGCGGGAGAGGGAGGAGAAGGAGGGGTGGAGAAGGCGGTGCGCAGAGTTGGAGGAGAAGGCGAAGCTTGAACGAGGAAGCCTGAAAGGGGGCACGAAGGCGACTCAGGTGCTTCCATCGAGTCTTATGCTGTTGCTTTGGTAGCCCATCACTGATGCGCTCTGAAGACGTAGCCGCTTTTCTGTGTGCATTCGAGACGGGTCCGCGGAGTGGAAACTGATAGAGAGCAGTGAGAGATCTAGGATGACTTGGAGGGATCGAGACTTGGCCGGCTAGGATGGCTATGTCCGCCCGCGACAAGGATGTAACACCTGTATATTAGCGATTGGTCAATTGTATACCTGATACAGAGTGCCCATGGACTCGACCATGATGATGGGGTTCTGTCATGAGAAGCTCGATTATGGTCGACTTCGGTTGAAGTTGTAAGTTCAAGAGAGTTGTGCAGTTCCGCAGAAACGGGAACACAACTCGGCCCGTCGGCCCGCCTGCAGTATTTGGCCCACTCTGTCCCGTACTCAGCGTCGCCAGTTTGTCTATATGGACATCGTATACACCAACCCTTTATATCTAGTCAAATTAATGTCCAAGAATTACTACTAAAGATTATACGTCAAGAACAGCCTAAGTATACTCTACTGTATCTGTAAATTAAATTCGTAGATTCCAAATCTCACACATTAACCGTTCCGATGCCTTATCCTGATTTGCCACCAGTAATTCTACTCCTCCTTTCATTCTTTCCATACTCGCACGTAATTCCTGCCTGAGAGACTGCCTATCTCGGAACAACACGCTGACAGACTGAAGTTTAGAGTCTGTAAAGGCCAACCACGATTCCACCATTGGATGAAGTTGTCTTCGTCAAACTTTCCCTTGCCGTACAGTACAAGTGACCGCAGATTGGGAACGAGAGGAGAGGTTTCATATCAGAGTTACTTCTTACGATTTTCAGGCTATTGACAATTTCGTTAAATATGTTTTTGTCATCACTATCACGTACCAAGGGAATGCGTCCAAAGGTGATGCATAAATGTTCAAGATCTGCGGAGATCTGCAAGACACGCTTGAAAGTTGCTGGGACAATTCGCCCGCCGAGGAAAAAAAAGTCTTTTTAGCGTGCATGAAGTCCGAATCATGAGGTTTTCGAGAGAAAGGGGTGGATCGCGAACAATATGACACGAAAAGTCGACATCTTTAATCGTGGCGTTCTTCAGACTCGGCAGCGTGATCATATCTAGAAATCCAGGACTACGGATGTACAGCTCTTGAATATGGGCGTGTAGCAAGATTTCTTTATTGGCGTCCCGCTATGAAAGCAGCAACCCATAGTCTAAGCTTATTCTTATTCCACATCTGACTATTCAGGGCGCTCGTGTTAAGACAGATATGTGCCAATTGTAAGCTCAATGCTCGGCAGAATAGTGAGTGATTTGCGACCATGGAATGGGCATTGATTTTTCGCTGAAGTCACTCCCCAACAGTCTGACAGAACACGACATCGGCGCAATCTCAAAGGTGTCGCATACACCCAACAAGTCCAGATAGCCCGGACGGAAGCTCATCTGCAGGGCTTCTAACAACGTAAAGCGGTTTTTAATCAGGTTGAGTCGGGGAATGAAGAGGACTATTTCCGCGAGTACGTCTTCAGAGATAGTTATTGGTGCTGAACTAGTTCCTCAGAGCTATCTCCGCGACCTGTGGATTTGAAACGAAGGAGCTGGTCTGAACCAGGCAAGCAATCTTGCCCTAGAGCGCGGCCATTTCTTTCCAGAGTTTTGCGACCCATCACAGTATGGCATTCAACAGGAGCAAGTGCCTCTCCACTGGCGAATTTACAGTCAGATAATTAATGAGGAAATTAATAGGAGCAAGTTTCCACTAACTCGGCATTGAAGTGTGCGAAATGAGAAGTCGAATACTTCAATAGCTGTAAATAGATGGAAGGAGGGGATCAGGAGAAGAAAAAAGAAATGGAGTAGAGTCTAACACCAGAGATTCAAGTCCATTGAATCTGACACTGGCAGAGACTAAGTTTCAGTCAGAGCCGATAGACACGTGCAGTTGTGGGACGCGTCAACATAGTCAAATATTGAAACAGTGCAACGGTGCAAGGTTACGCATCGACTCGAATCGACTCGGATCGATCCTTTTTATGTGCACCACTTCAACGTTTCGACAGTGTAGCTGACTCAATCTGCCTCTACCTGTATCTCTGACTTATACGGCTGTAAAGCAATGAATCGGTCTCAGGTGTGATTTTTTTTGCTGAGACCAGAACAAATATTCAACGTTCAACGGCCTACAAGCTACTGACTATCAGTTTAAACCATACAGGGGGAAATGAGTAGTCGTTCTGCTCCTCGCGCCACGGTAGTACAAACTAACATCCCATTGTTACGCCATCGTAAGGACCTGGTCATAGTAGATATTGGTCAGTGCACAAAGAGTGTTGGGGGATATGAGAATAAATTCTCACCGCTATGATCATTAGCGTCGCCTGCTAAGATATTGGGCACATACCCAAGGCTACATTGAGCGTCCATGTTATCCTGGCCTATGAAAGGTAAGTATTCAAGACATTTCTGAGTCGAGAAACATCTTTTTACCGGGACAAGATACCCATGATCCATCGTTTACAATATGTACTTCTCCGTGAGTATGGGCGAAGCCCATGAATTGTTCTGGTTATGGGATTGAATACTTCAGTCCTTATTTTCCAGCATCTTAGTACATACCCGGGAGAGTTGGGACGGGATCCTTCCTGGAAAATTAAATTATGTTACTACGCTGAACATCTGAGAGATCCAAGATGTTTCTCTCACTTGTTTACGATGCGTGTCGCATCAAAGTAGCGGGTGTTAAAATAGTCTACGAAGGCTTGGTTCCCAACCTATTAAATGCAATAAGATTCACCACGGTATCAACTCTACCAGAAATATGTCCTACTCGAGGCATTCCGTATGTGACGGTCTTAAAAGTCGTGCCGGAGGGCAGGTGTAGTGGAAGGTACACGGAGGTTATCAGCGCAATTGCGCCACCTGCAACTTCAGCTTAACTAACTGATGGTGAATATGAACAGAAGCAGGGACGCACCAAGGGAGTGTCCAACCACTGTGACCTCGGTAGCGCCATACGTAGCCATCGCAGTTTGAACAGCTGCAAGGACTGCCTGGGCGGATCTGCCATAATCATTAATTATCAGTGACAACGTAAATAACCACTACAGGAGGGCCAAATTCACATCTTCTGGGCTTCCTGGAAGCCGTTATGTGTTTTGACAGCGAAGCCAATACCAGGGAAGAGTATTGGGTCAAGATTGTCGAGAAAGTAATCAATATCCGTGATAAGAGGAATGCTAAATCAAAGTCATTAGTTTCGTGCTATTTCCAAATTATTGAGACGGTCTTACATTTTATCGAAATCTGAGCCCTGTCATTTAAGAAAGCAATGAAACATGTAATTTGTTGATAATTATGGTCGAATATTACCTGGTACGCGACAATAACGGTCTCGAAGAGGCAGGTAAGTCGATACATTGCCATGAACGATGAAATGACGTCGCTTACTTGAAGCGATGGATCATATCCAACATACCAGTATTGAACGAAAGCACCATCGCCGCCTGACGCAACTGGCCGAAACCCAGCATTAGCGTTACAATTTGCTACGTAGAAAACAAGCATGAGCATAATTGCCGTAATGAATGAACACGATTCGAATATTCACCTCCACAGTTCCATGCTAAAGTGTTCGCAGGATCGCAATACGCGGTGCTAGCGTAGTACGTATAAGGTTTGAACGACGCAACCTGGGCAGCACTGAGAGTAGAGACACTTTGGCGAACTTCTAATGCAGGCGCCGCGCTACTGGCTGATATAAGAGCAAATAATGACACAAGATCCAATATCATCATCTTGCAAGTTACCGCGGTTTGTACGGAAGGACAAAGGCAGGAGCAGGAGCAGGAAGTCGGTCCCCGGGGAAAGGCATCACAGCCCTCGCAACTTTTATACAACGGGGCAGCTTCGTAAGGCTAGTGCGGATCCAGTAAGTAAATCAAGTACCTATCAAAAGGTGGAGCACGTTACATACGCGGGTGCCGCGGAATGTCACCCAGTGGGAAGCCAAGCGAAGGAGACAACGTGAATGCTTTCCGAGTCCCCGACTAGCAGAAAAAACGTCATGTAAATGATGTATGCACGAGGGATGCTCATCCGATGTTAGTTTATGATGTGCTTTGGACATATGTCATTGGAGAGACGTGAGATGCTACATGTAAATTCCTGTATAAGTGCGACCGTGATGGTCAGCAAATGAGTTCTAGCTTTTTATCCTCTGTGAAGGCGGCTTAACACATGATTACGCAGAATTTCTTTAGGCTTCTTCTATATTTTCTGCGACTAACGTAAGAGAAACAACGCCTTCAGTTGGAGAAGTTTTCCTTCGACATTGCAGTAGTAGGATGACGTCAATGTCGGACTAGAACTCGGAAGACAGACCATATCGCCATGATAGTGCATAGTAGCGCTCATTCAGGAATTTGACAATGCTTAGTGAATCAGTATATTAGCTGATGAATGACTTTGAACATTATCTTACATTCGTGCAGCTCCTGTAAATTCAGAATTCAACACCTGTTCCTTGTTCGAATCGTACTACCAACTTCGAGAAATCGAACCTCTAGCGGGCAAGTGGAACAAATTAAAAGTTGATGATGATAGATTTCAGAGTAGATCCAATTCATATAGCACATAGGGAAGAAAATCCCGAATGATATGCAAGTTTCAGTACGAATCGGAAGATCGGAGTAAGATCGAAGAAAAGATTCGAAGCTGGGGATTTCGTTATCAATGTTATGACTTATTTTATTTAGATGACCTCGGCACATCAAGCGGCTTGTTCAGCGGTGAATGATTGAACGTTGAATTCTTGTCAGTGATTGCGCATTGACTAAGTAGGTCGCAAATGAAAGAAAAAACTAAAATTTCCCTCTCTTTCATAATCTTTTTTTTACAGGCAACGCTGCATAGTACACCACATAAATTTTATAAGTGCATCATGATTTTCGTGACTCGTCTGAATCGTGATCATTCACAGCCAGAACTTCCCAACAAGATACCTGCGTACGGGCCTAATATTTGTCTCTATTAAAAATAGTTAAAACTGGCTGAGAATTTATTAATCGTACCGCGGTGATCACCAGTGTCTCCAGCCAAGATGTTCGGTACATAGCCGATTGTGCAAAGAGCGTCGGTATTATCTTGGCCTACATAATATTTTTCATTGTCAGTTTTGAAGTCAGTTTTATTGTCTTAAAACGAAAAACCTGGGCAAGAATTCCAAGCATCATTATCAGTGATGTGGATTTCACCGTTGGTATGATGGAACCCAAGGAAACGTCCTGAGATAGTTTTAGTACGCAACTCTCGCCAAGAATATTATTTAACGCACCGGGTACAATGGGAACGATATCATCCCTATGATTTGTCGAACCATTAGCAAAGTACATCATAAAATAAAATAAAAGTTACTTACTGGTTATTGATGCGTGTGAGCGAGCCGCGAGCATTAAGATAATCAACGAATTCTTGGTTGCCAACCTGAAAGATTATGCTCAGACATGGATCTCCGCGGCGTATTCAAGCATTAAGAATTACACGAGGCATTCCGAACGTAACGGTCTTGAAGCTAATCGTCGAAGGAAGATTCAAGGGCAGATGTACTGATGCAATCAAGGCCAAAGCACCTCCTATACATATTGAAACCAGTTAACGGAATAGTTTACAAGAGAAAGAAATCACATACCAAGTGAATGCCCGACAATGGTCACCTTCTTCGCGGAGTAAGTGCTGATGGCTGTCTTAACGCCTGCAAGGACACCACTTGCGGATCTGCGTATATAAAATCAGAAGTATGAACGGGTGAAGATCTCCTTAAAATTCTTACCTTGCATGAGCTTCTCCAAAACCATTGTGTGTCTTGATATCTGAGCTTAATCCTGGGAACAGGGTGGAATCGAGGTTTTCCAGGAAAAAGTCGGCATCTGTGACAACAGGAAGGCTATGGAAAGCTTAGTATTGCGAATTATTGAAACTTGTTTGAAGGACTTACATTTTGCTAGCATCTGTTCCCTGTCGAAATTTATCAAGTAAATAGACAGTTATTCAAAGCATGTCATCTTTAGCTACCTGATATCCGACAATTACAGCCTGGAGGAGAATTGATTAAACCAGGGCCGCACTTCATGGAGGATAAATAATACTCACTGCGAGCGTGGGATCGTAACCTACGTACCAATACTGGATTGAACCTCCGTTTCCGCCAGACGCCACAGGCTTAAACCCTGAATTGGCATTGCAGTACGCTTTAAGATAGAAGGAGCTTTAGCGACCAAAATGCCGAGTAATAAAATGAACACTACTCACCTCCGCAACTCCAGGCCAGCGTCTTAGCCGGTGCGCAATATGCCGAGTTAGCGTACCAGGCATATGGTTTATACACAGATATCTGAGTAGTGGTGAGCGTGGTGACACTCGCGCGAGATTCTAGTACCGGCAGCGCATTGGCAACAGCTGCGATTGTGAGAAAAGAGACGAAAATGCCAGAGGCTACCATTATGGGACGGGGAGGAAGGACAGAAGGTTGATCCTGTTGAACGGGAGAACCAAAAAGGCATATTTATAGGTGGGTTTCTCGTACTTCTGGCAGTCCCCTATGGTACTCAGTAACAAAGGGGAGGACGTCCGACGATCACTAGGCAAGGCAAGGCAAGCGCTAGTGCATTCAAAGAAATTACGTAACCACAGAGGGAGCCGCGCTGTTCCTAACGATGCCAAGTACACAATTTCAATCATCGTGCGCAATAATTCTGACTTGTGATGTTATGCAACCATATGCAACGAATATTAATAGATAGTAACGAGCTCGTTAACATGTGGCGATTGGACGAATGATCACGTTGTGGCTCAATGACAAGAGTATTTAATCATTTTGGCTTCGACACGACCAATCAGCCGATACGACATCGGGCATACGCACGTTGCTGCGATTACTATATGTATTTGATATTCCGCGGTCGATCTTCACGGGACGGAGGTATTAATGGCGCCCTGCCATCGCTTAAGGCAGCAAGTTCAGAGTCTTGAGACTCCCCGCCTCAGGCGACCTCATCCTCTCGGGGCTCATTGCCGCTCCTCCCGTTTCCGTAGAAAGCATCTGTTTATCGACTTTCCGAAGCCATAATCGAACACGTTTGGATGCCCCTTCAGCTCAACATTACAAAGTTTAATCGGGTTTAAGACTTACTATGGAGTAGCGGTCATGTAATTAACATTGTGGACTTTGCAGGATATAAAAATAGCTTCGCTAAAGTCTGAAATAGAAGTCTTTGTCTTGGAGTCTTGGAGTATTTATATAAGAGTACATAATGTTACATGTTTAGGTGCAGCCCATTGTTATTCCATCGTAAGGACCACTGTGATCTGAAGTTGATCCAACTAGAATATTTGAAACGTCTCCGACGATGCATTGAGTGTTGGTGTTATCTTGCCCTATAGCCATTGCGGGGAGCTCTTAGAAAACTGACACATGACAACATTTGACGACTTACCAGGGCAGGAAACCCAAGAACTGTCGTCATTGATGTGAACTTCGCCTGACGGGTGATGATATCCCAGCCCACGACCAGGGACAATAGGAACTGGATCCTTTCTGAACAGGAGGTTAGAAAATCTGTTGTAGAAGCCGGACTCGAAGGCAGCCAAGGGCTCACTTGTTGTTAATATGAACAAGGGAAATATTGGCATCCACATAGTCGGCGAAGGCTTGGTTGCCAACCTGCAGAGTAAATCAATGAGACAGATAGAATAAGAAATATAACAACAATCAATTACTCGGGGCATGCCATAACCAATAGTCTGGAAGGTGACCCCGCTAATGTGCAAAGGTAGGAACACCCCATCGAGTAGAGCAATTGCAGCCCCAAGGGAATGCCCGACGATCGTCACTTTGGTCGCGGAATTGGCGGAGATAGCAGTACGGACAGCTGCAAGCACCAAATTCGCTGTTCTGAAGGATTCAACCAAGCATGTCAGTTGATAGAAATTGATTAGCTGAGGAACGGCTTTACTTGGCTTGCTCATTCGCAAATCCGCTGTGGACCGCAACGGAACTGCTGATGCCCGGGAACAACGTGGAGTCAAGGCTTTGTTGGCCGGCAGTTAAGTCTGTGGCAATTGCCTCACTTTGCGGAATATTATTGCAAAATCGAAGCTAATATTAGAAACATTAACGTACATTTTAGATGTATCCGTGCCTTGATGACCGACAATCACTGATTTTTGGGTTGGGGAGTAGCCAACATACCCTATAGAAGTTTAAACTGTAGATTTTCCCTTCAAGAAAGACTAGCACACGTACAATATTGAATAGAAGATCCATCCCCTCCGGATGCAAATGGGATAAATCCAGAATTGGCAGCACATTTTGCTGTACATCGCATTCAGCAAACGGTTACCTGAAAGTAGAGAAAAAAGAAATCCTACCACCACAGCTCCATGCCAACGTTACGCTAGGACTGCAGTACGCAACGCTCGCAAAGTAAGTGTAAGGCTTGTAAATCGCAATCTGGGCAGTGGTGAGCGTCGTGATGCTGGCCCGCTTTACCAAGCCGGCTTCGGAGGTAGGTGCAGCATGGACTGTTCCGAGGAGCAGCAGGGAGAGAGAGAGAGCGGAAGAGAACATCTTTTCAAAGATAAATCTTCGGTTTGTCTGTCTCTTGGGTACCTGTAATGGGCTACCTGAGGAATCCTTGATTTTCTGGCATCTTTTTATATCTCTGCTGCAACTAGGCGACCGGAAAGCACGTTTGAAAAAAAACTTGCATGGTGGACAATGTGAGACATGCGTAGTCGCCCCCATGCCACATCCATCACAGAGGCCATACGATAGCGATGTTCTAAAAACCTTTTCCAATGAAGGAATGCCGAATTTTGCAAGAGTATGAAGCTGGAAATAGCGGTGTCTAAAAATAGCGTAGGTTATGTCCAGTGAGCGCAGGTCACATGCGATGTCGTGTGAGGTCCTACAATAGTCCCGGAACCTTCACAGGATCGCGTCAACAGATGACCATCTTGAACCACGCCGCCCAGGCGCTTGAACAATGTTGCCCCGCCCTGCTGCAGCTACTTACCCAGAGCCGGAAGGCCGAAGGCTCGCTCGACGCGCCGTTGGAACGAGGTACACCGTTGAATGAAGTCCGAGATCCCGCTGATAAGTCTCAAAAAGGTATGTAGAGGATTATCGAGAAGAAACGTTGCAACTGAAAATCCTCCGGACGAGTGGGCGGCGCCGTTTGGTGTAACAATAACAGATCATGAGGCCATGTTGCGCGATAACTGAATTATCACAAGGGATAATCATAATCAAAGTTTTAATGGGGCGTAAGGAGGTCGAAGGGCCGCCAGCACCGTATACACTGACTGGATATCTAAGCGAGGGTGGGTTCACTTCGCAATGGAGAAGTTGGCAAATAAAACCGAGGGCATTTCTGCGGATAATTGTCAGTAGTCCCATCGTTGTAAGTTTGCCATAGAAGGAAACCCGTGCTTCGCACCCCATGTGGAAAACGTGATATTGATGAACGAATGCATACCCCAGTGTATGGGGTCGCGCAGCTTCGACAATCCTGGGTAAGATATTTTATCATTAGACATTTTCCATGTGTAACTTGAGCGCCGAATAAAAGATCAGGCATGGTAGGCTCGCCAGTGTATACGAAACTTGCACAGATAATTTAGTTATCTCCATAGATGGATAGCTGGAATCTAACAATTGTGCCATCCGCTCGTTCCACTTCTACGGCCGCCATTCCGGAGAGTACAGAATATCATCCATGATGGCAATGGGAGCACCTCGAGGAGCATGCTGGTGCTGGGAAGTAATGCAATACGAACTCGGACTCGCGTATAGCATACGAACACCATCCGTGGACGGCGATACCACTCGGCGCCCGTCGCGCAGAGAAGTCCACAATGAAGGCAGAAAACCACGTAAGTTTCGCTTGTGGAATTACAGTTTAACTTGATGGGTCGAACGTGCCAGAGGTCTGAGAACTAGCAAAACGATGAAGAGCGATTTCTCCGTTGAGAGCAGGTAGCAACAGCTGGGTGTACCAGGAATGAGGAAGAAATGATCCTATAATTGAAGTTCGTTGTGCGTCGATCACACCAATAGTGCATGATCGCAAATCGCTACGCGCTCAGAGATTACTGATAGTTCGGAGGTGGAATTACTAACAGTAGAAGCTGCGCGCTGAGATGGCTGGGACCGGTGGACGGCTTCGAAAGGCAAATATTCAATGAGCTGCGGTCTTCTCATGTTGCTGTATTGACCTTCAAATCGCGCCTTGAACCTAGGCTGTGAGGATTAGAAGCTCTTGTCCGGATTCCTATCAAGCCCAGCTCTATCACCACGTCGGCCGTCGCTCCAACATGTACTGCATGTCTCATTGTCTGAATACACATCTTACCATCACGCTTCCTTCTAGTGAATAGATACGAAGGATATAACTCACATGCAACTAGCAAAGGAGAGCAGAGCAGGCAGTAATGCAGCAAGTGTCGCCAAAGTGAAGATATTGATATCTATAAAATGCGAAGAAGTATATTGACAGCCTGCAGGGTGAGAGTATCCGTGAATTACTTGTCAGGTTTTGGTGGAGTCCCAAAACGTTCCCCCAAGGCATATATGGAAGCCTTCTTGGAGAATAATCACAAGCTCAATGTCGTATTCTCCAGAGATTCAACAGCTGAAGACATGACAAAGAGAGAATAAGAACAGCGGTCACAGAAACGACTCGAGAAGAAAGTATGCGCCTGAGTATGACTGTGGATTCGGGTGTAAAAACGGCCGTATACTAAGAGTGCTGTGGACGGTAGCGGGCGCTCGGTTCTCAAAAGAAATCACAAAGCACAAGCTGCTGCTACTGTGTAGACCGTAAAAAGCTAGATTTGAACAGCCAAGGTTGTGGGCGCAAGAAGGCCCTGTCCTGGTACATCACGCCCAGTCCAGATTCCACGTCGGGGAAGTACTCTGGTATCTGATATCTACGGTTCGAAAAGCCGTTATCTATCTACATCCATGTGGGACAGAGACTGATAGTAAACCTTACCTCGCCTATAGTGGTATGGTTTAAATACGACGCGCGAAGAGTCTATGAGCATCATACGCAGTGGTGGCCAACGCATTGACATCTAAGACATGAAAAGAGCACATGGGTGGTATGTGGTGAGAAAGAGTAAAGATTTACGTACCAGCTTCACACAGAACATTCATTATTCGTTCAGAAGAAGTACATAGGATCCAGAAAACTTCCGACAGGATGTATAATCACAGTCATGAGTTCGTTTGATTCGCTCTGGATTCAAGGTAAAAAGGTTGAGAGCGTGAGTTCGATGTTGTGTCTATTAGAATGGCAGATGCTAGAGCCCGCTGAGGGTGGCGCATCCATTGAGAAGATCATCGCAACCAGGGCATAAGATGAAGAGCCACCTCGTGCAGACGTTCCTGCGCGCATGCTGGCATACAGCCCTGCCAGGGTATTATGGCGCGGACGAGGAGAGCCAGATGATGGTCGGGTTTCAGTATCTCTCCCAGGATCCGCTGTGGAGCATAAACTTTTACTTCGAGGACGGAGAGGAGATGTCGCCGTCGCCGCCGGTGGGGAGGGGAGAGGAAGCACAGTCGGCGAAAACGGTGTATATTGAGTTGAAGAAGGCGCTAAGGAGGAAGCTTGCGTTCCCGCCGCCGGGGAGCACGTGGTTGAAAGGCGCGTTCACCATCATTTGAGAGCGTATTTGCGGCTGATGAACTGGTTAGGCCAGGTGAACAAATTCAGGGTGTATTTCCGTTTCAAATATTCCTCGCATATACCGTTCTCATACAAACCTCGTGTTTACAGATTCCGCAGAGACGTTAGCGACACGCTCATGGACGTGTACATCCCGCTCTCTCCCTTTCCCACTTGAAACGATTGACACCTTCCCAGATTCTATGTTCTGTAGGACGACATGCTCAACTACTGCATCAGCGATTTCTCCTAATGCCTCGCAGCTCGACAGAAAGGGCAACATGTGCGTCCCCCTTCTTCCCCCTCGCACCAGGCTAGCCAACACCGTCGGGTCAGTACATGAAGCGCTCGACCTCGAGTGCAAGCACCTCCCTGTGCACTTGTTCAGCCCCGACAAGTACTCGGGTGCCTCCCATTGGTGGGGCGCGGCAGGATACGGTGCACGACCGGCGCTCAGCATTATAGGTGCGTTCCCCCACATCCTCTCACCCATCCATCATCTGACATTCGCGCTTCTAGACGCGCGGGGATGTACGCTTCTTGGCTTGCCAACAAGTGCATCCTGCCCCCTTGGCTCGTCGCAACCCAACCTCCTCTCCATGCTCGAATATGTTGTGTCAGCCCATACCGACTCTTCGTTGTGCCCCAGGCAGCGGCGGCACTGCGCCATCTGTGCGACGCGAATCGGAGGGTACTCGCCTCACAAATTGCGACATTTAGTGGATTGCATGCAAGGTTGGAGACGATACAAGTGTGTTTCCTTTCTTCTTCTTCTTCTGGTTACTGTTTGTTTTGGCGTACTTATGGCGTTGTGATGTCTTTAGCATACGAAGAAAGGCCAGGTCCTGCAGTTGATCGAGAGTGTGGTACAGGCACTGCTTCCCAATGAGGCGATTCTACCTATCGAAGTGAGAGATTATCTTCCACTTATGAGAAATTAATGCTCATGTTCTAGTTGTAGGGCGTTTTCAACTTGATTGTGTGCAAAAGGGCCACCGAAATCCAATCCTCAACCGCAGTGCGTCTCATCCCCCTACCTCACCCCTCACATCTCGTGCATTTTCCCATTTCTATTGTACAGCTACTAGTTAAAATACGCATTATTCCAATCCTGCAATTCGGAACTCTGTCTAGCACGTCCAAAGGCCTCTCGCGGAATCACAACGTTATTAATCCGTTGGAAGAGGACGGTTCATCGATGCAAGATGAGCTGCAGAAGTTCAAGACCGCGCGGGAGGACCTGCGCGTGGTGAAGCTGCGCAAGGACAAATTCGCCACCGCGAGAAGTATCGTGGATATATGGATTTCCAATCCTAGGATATACCATGGTCGTCTGAATCCTTTTCCTCCTACTGACCCCTCCGATTTCTTTCTGTCTGAAGACCCTAAACAGCCTCTCCAAATTGACCACATGTGTGTGCCCATGAACTTCATCCTCACCTCCGTGAATCCCTCCCTGCCAGGTTCCTCCTCGAGCTCGTGTCTTGTCAACCAATGGCAACTCCTTCGGATCAGTCACTGTCGGAGTCAGCATGGTGTATCAGGAAACGACGGGAGAAAGAATGCACGGTTTTTTCAAGCTTGTAGATTACAGCCCATAAGTATTTTGTCAGCTAGATTCAAAAGATTCGCGCTGTGCCAAATGATACTGGGGTTTTCTTTGTCCCATTTTTCAGTTTTCTTGCCGTGGTGCACGACAAAGGCTCACGATAGTATCACCTCATGTGATTGTTTGTTACGGCCACGGTACCCCTCGGCGGGCGAGCTCTTCAAGTGAGCTCTCGTCAGACGTCCACCAAACGTCCACCAAACATCGACTGTGGTGCTCAGAAGTTGAAATTATTGACGGCGCGCGACAGGCGAGTGACAAGTCTGCGTAATCATTGACCTTTCCTCACCATCTATAACTTGATTCGGTTCTCTCTTCCACAGTCGAAACCCGGGTGGCATCATGTTGTCACGCACTTTGATGTCTACCTACACCGGCACCACTGGCGATCCTGCAGGCAGTCCCAGCTTCAAGCTTCCACTGGAAGTGCTAGCTTACATGTACTTCCTCATTATCGAATGCGGACACCACGGGATGACTCCTCCTTCCACGGCTTTGAGACGCGCTTCACTCCGTTGGACGCAAGAACCATTATTTCGTTCGCGTTT
The DNA here is from genome assembly GCA_036937055.1 of Nidula microcarpa. NCBI lineage: Eukaryota > Fungi > Basidiomycota > Agaricomycetes > Agaricales > Nidulariaceae > Nidula > Nidula microcarpa. The sequence goes on along the minus strand of JASFDD010000226.1, from coordinate 4,626 downwards.
CTCCTTTATCAGTGTTCCGCTGCGATGTTCAGGACCCATTTCTGACGTAGCTCTCAAACATTTCTCTAGGTTCTGGGCAATCCACGTTCTGGTCCCCAGTGATCAATGGGATTTGCATATGCGGAAACTCCAACATCCTGGTCCATTTTTGGCGGTATTTACTTCAATGGCGGAAGATGTCAAGAGGGGAGACTGCCCCGTACTCTCTTTCGTATTCTGTGATGGCTATGCTTCCTGACTACAATCATTCGGTCTAAGCAAATGTAGCTTTGATCTGTGCTCACCTATATTGCGCAACCTCACCGACCTCTCTGTTGTCAACATTCCTTTCAGTTCTTCCCCCTCGGTCCCTGAGTGGCTTCTTATTTTGGACAGAATGCCCCATCTCTCTCGGCTGAAGATTAGTTTCGCCATATCCGTCTCTGATATAGGGCAACTTCCTAGTCATGTTCGACTGCAAAAACTTGACATACATGTCATATGGGCGAAGAAGGATGGCGAAGACAAAGACAAAAGTGATGAAGATGATACAGATAAAAGTGATGAAGGCGAAGATTGAACATACCATGAAAGCGAAAGATAAATTGACGTCAGCACCGGAAACAGGAGCATATTTACTTCAGGGCTCGGTGGGCGTCTATGTCGACGACACTATTGATTTCGTGCAATCTTTCATTACCTATCTTGAACCTATACATGTGTCTCCATGAAATTCATAAATATTTAGATAATTGCCATGAAGACAGTCCCCTCCGCTGAGACTTGACTGTCTCTTATCAATGACATAGACGATGTTGATGCACGCCGGTGGCCGCATAGAACGTAAGTGCGTATTCATTATTCCGAAGGCGTAAATAAATAAAAATGCACAGGGTATGTTTGCAAACCAAGCGTGTTTAGATTCAGAATCCAGATAGCCGACATAAAGCAATGGAGAAATTCGTAGTATCCAAGAATGAGCCCTGAGCAATGCCCCAATTCCCAAGTGCGCTGGAAACCTAATCAGTGCTGATGCCTTCGTCCCGGGTGCCGGGCAGTCACCGTAGTGTTGGCGATGTAAGGATCACAGACATGTGGGTCGTGCAACTGTGCTGGGTTTTGAGTGAGATAGCCGCGCTTGACACCCTCCATGTATGACCTGCGCGGAAGAACGAGGAAGTAAGTGAGTAGTGAATTAGGGATTCAGAAACCGGATACACGTACCACTGCCGAGCAGTGTCCCCAGCTAGAGTCGAAATCTCAATCTTGAAGTTCCAGAACTAAACCATGCAGACGTTAGCTGAGAAATGCCGCTAGCGATGTGCATCGAATACGGCTTACAATCCATCCTGCGCCCTTACTATATTGCAGTTTCTGTGCGTCGGCCCATTTCAACAGGAACGCGTCGGTAGCGTTGAATTGAGTAGGAAGGCCCCATTCTGTCGCGTTCCAACAAAAATGGTTCAGCAATCAGAAGGACTTTCAATAAACAGCAGTAAGCTTACCTCCAAAGATCAACGGACTGTTCCCTAGTGCAGCGTCGGCTTGGATGCGGTTAAGATCTGTATGCGAAGCACCAAGGTGAGTCGATGAAGGAGATGCAGTAAAGGGCGACAAAAAAGCGCACTGCAAATGCTGGTCATGTATGCTTGCTCATTCGCGTCGGCTACACCCTACACAGTTGCAAAGTTAACATCAGAACTGTAACGCCTATTTGGACATTCAGGACTTACTCCGAAGCTATAAATGATAGAATCTTGTCAGCAAAAGATCAATTAGAGTTTAAGAACAGAAGGAACTCACGAATAGTAGAGATGGTTATCGTATACCTGCGGACCGATCTGGGCATCGGCTGGGTTCGCAGGGTTGTTGTGCTGCCAGTTAATGTCCATGAAGCTATCGTCCCATCCGTTCAGTATTGCATTCGTGCTAAAAAGAGCGCTATGAAGAAAACTCACGTAGTGATCAGCGGCTCCCTCTTCCCCCCGCCAAAGCCGCCAATATTCCCGGACAAAATACTCTGCCATGCGAACTGGATCGCGAGCTCCGTGATGATGGGCAGTGCGTCCTGCAGGACGGCGCGCACCTCGAGGTTGAAGATCGACGAGAGCGTGGACGTGGCGGCGAGAGCGGAGGTGACGTTCTTCGCAGCCATAGAGGATGGGGGCGCCTGGAGGGATGGCACGGGGATGCCGAGCGTGAATTCGATGGCACGCACGGTTTGCACGAAGTTCTTCTGGACTGAGGGGGAACAGGGAGGTTAGGATTTGGTTTGCGTGCACGCGGGGGAAAGAGAGGTAAGGAAGACGAATGACTAACAGTCTCCATATCCCGGTGTCTGGTTCGCGTCCATGATGGGCTCGTTTACGGCTTCGAGAGCCGCGACAGTGCTGAACGCTGGGTCGAGGTGAGACAGAGCAGTCATGACTGCTGTCCAGACGAGGGCGCGGTGATAATTATAAGGAGTCTGAGGTAGGAGCGATGAGTGGGACAGTTAGGGAAACTGAGAAAGTCGCAATGGGACTCCAGCTTACATAGAACTCAACATCATTCGTGCAGCGGCCGGTAAACATCTGTCCGGCGGTCTGCACACCGGGGAGGGCATGGTGGTCAAGAATAACGGAGATTCCGGCGGCTTTGAGTTGCTGGAGGCCACGGCGCTGCGAGACGAGAGGGGGTAGAATGGTCAGATGATCGTTAAATGATGCCAGAAGCGGACTCACGAGTTGGATGATCCCACCCCTGGGGAAAAATTCGCTCGCTCTGTTCACGAGGGGCTCGACGATCCAGAAGCCCAACTACGAGAGCATTTATGATAAGCAAATATATAACTACGGCTGGTGGTGTGGGTGCATACAGGGATACGAACGGTGTTGATCCCGTTTTGTTTTAAGAAGTCGACGTCAGGTTGATTAAACCATGTTGTCCTAGAGAGCAAGTGTTTGTTAGCGCGTCTTGGTGAGGAAGATGCGTCATGACGTACCAGTGTTGGCTGAATTTAGCGTCCACGGTGGTGGGATAGGCTTGGGCGAAAGCACTATGAATAACATTATATAGTCATTATACAGCTCGATAATGGAGAATGATTGACTTGCAATTCCGAAGCGATGCACGTGGAACAGTCGCTGCACTGTTGACCACCCATGGCGACCCATTCTATTAACAAATGTATAAGAACGCGATATCACATGTTCAGAAAGAAAAGAGCACACCGGCGGGAAGCATCCAAGACTCAAGGACCAACCTGCAACGAAAACCGACGCGTCAATACTCTGCCAGCTAACTAACGAAATAGCAGTATAACATACCAGGAACCAAGATTGACGCCATATATTTTGCTCGGCAGACCTGCCTGGACCTTCGTGAGGAAGGCAGATGCGAGAAGGGAGAGAAGGGCAAAAGTGAAGCGAGTGAAAGGCATGCTGTACTAGCTGGAGACTTCTCGGAATAAGAGTGCAGCTAAACGCAAGCCAGCGGAGTCGAAGGAGCGTGGGGGTGTTTAAATAGCGAGAGTAATAGCCGTGCGGGCGTGGTATGCGGGCGGAAGGAGCGGGAAGAGGAAGGAGCGTCGGGGTCAGACGACGAAAGACAGGGAAAGAGAGCAGGTGGGCGGACTGAAAACTTGTCCTCCTGTTTGCAGAGGATATAAAAAGGACGCGGGCTCCTCTGCTCCCGAACAAAGTTCGGTTCAACCCTGATGCGAAGTCTGATTCAAATCTGGGAGCGCAGCGCGTCTAGGGACAAACCTACTAGGCCAGAAGTAGCAGCTGACCGGAGAGTGCCTTTGTATTCGTAGTAGAGCACGTCGGGAGGCGTCTCGCAACAGGTTCTCCTGCCACACTGGGACCGCGAGCCATGAGGCTGCGACAGAGAATCGTGATGGAAGTTGAAGATGAACAGACTGTGGGCGGGTTGTGTGAACACAAGGGCAGCATTGAAGTCCGAAGTGCTTCTCCGGATGGTATATTTCGGGCGCTAATTCCGAGCTCGATGCGCGCACTACGTGTAAATACATTTCGTCCTCGCGGCATTAACGGTTGGAGAGATGCTGGCGCCATTGAAGAGCTGCCAGCTGGCATGCTCGTTATCACGAGTGCAAGTTATTGAGAATTTTGAGCGTGTGATCGGATAGCGGGACTAGGTTCTTGCTTGACATAATGATATGTTGGAGGAAGAGAAGATAGACGAGTTCATTTGATGTTGGAGGTCAGGTGAAAGGCGCTTACGGAGGTCGCCACGTAACGGCGTTAAGGACGGCGTTTGCCACGTTGCTTTAAGAATTGCTTCCGTTAAGTAAGCTGCCGCCGAAATGATGACGATACACAAGCCGAATTTAAATTTTGTCTTCTACGCGCCAACTCCTCCAAAATCATCTACGCAGTGCCCGTCCATTCTCTGATCTTCTCCTTCAAACACTGATTTCAGCTAAACAGAAACTTAGAGGGAGCTTCCCTCACCCTTCCCTGCCTTCCGACTCGGTAATTGGATTGCAAGTGACCACCATCTACTTATTGTGGGGGTCGGCAATCGCCGCTGCACGGCCGTACCGTGTGACAGCACGTGACACTCCTAGACGCTCAAAATAAGTGACCCAATGCCTCACGCTTTGCACTTAAGTTTTCAACAGATTTTAGCGGCTTTGATGTG
>JASFDD010000225.1:0-33883 GCA_036937055.1 Nidula microcarpa | reverse complement strand
TGTGGCGTACCATATGTCTAGAGAGCTGTTAGCTATACCATACTAGCTAGTCTAGTTGACTGATAAACTAAAGTGTTCGACCGTGACATGCACCAACCCCTTTTCAAATCCTCTTCAGCCCATTATTACTGCACTCTGCTGCACTTGAGTTTATTGCCTCTAGATGGGGATCTGATGCCTCATAGATTGCCAGAAAGCAGGCAGGGGGAACATTTAGTATGTCTGGGGCATGGAATTTATAAATCAGAAACTATGTGTCAGCAAAGAACTTGTTAAAAATGGACATTGTAAATAATCATTTAGATACATAATATACAGACTCACACATTCCTTACATAATTTAGAGTTAGTTACAATTCAGGACTATTAGTTACTATTTGTGACAAGTCACACCTTAGCATCATTCTCTTGCTATATTGTTGCTGAGGTATGTGCACCCTACTTTCATTATTGGTTCCCATTTACTTACTTGTATCTAGGACTCCATTTTACTTTAAGTACTTAAATATAGTGTTGTTCTTTTTCTATGTCATCACTGAGAACTCCATTTTTACTTTAGAACTCTGGTTCACATGTCATGAAATAGGGCCCAAATGCAGCTGTCACTTGTCACCCTTCATGCCACACCCTACTTGCTACAATTCCAAGTCCTTGCAGCCAATGGATTGGCTGCATCAGCCACATCTCAGCTGAATACATGTTTCAGATATTCTACATCAAGTCTTCATTCTGTACTTGTCTCTTTTCAAGTTCCTTATCTATTATGTCCACACTGTCCTCTAGTTATCCATCTCAGTCTTCATATATTGCTTTTCTCATCTGACACTCTTTCCATGCTGTAGACACAACACAACCATTATGCCCATATGCTTCATACACCTCCACTGTGCTTGGCATTAGATAGCTTATCTCTAGGAATAGTATATAAGTAGTGGTACTCAAGTTGTAGTCCTTTAGTTTTTTAATTGTGTTGTTAACCTGCTTTCTGGCTTGATATGCTTTTGCTCTCTCAGCCTCTTGTCTGATCCTCCAGTCACTCCAGCCAACCTTCAGCTGACCTTCAGCAATACTCTTATTGAATATTCTAATATATATCCTCACTTCTTGTCTATTCTAAATACAGGACTAGGGTAGTGGGTGGCACAGCACATAAGCTGAAGCCAACATCCTACTTTGTCTCTTGTTGTTGTGTACAGTTGAATATCTAATAATGCATAATCTACCTATGCATATTTCTAATAATACATGGAATTTTTCAAAGGAAAAAGGTCAGCCTCAAGCCAAAATATGACCTGATAATGTATATTTCTAATATTGCATAAAAATCTGGTGGCACTGATGTTATGAATTATTAGATAGTCTACTGTATCATTAGACTTGCACCTCAGCTGTATTATATTTCTCTCAACCTGTGTTTGGGTCTTGACACACCTGTGATCTTCAAACTGAGCTACAGAACATCTGAAACAGTTCAGAAATAACAGAGTTATAGCTAAAGCAACACTACATGTTGTTATAACCACACCTCACTCATTTCCTGACTGATTTTGCTGTTCTTGGGCTTATTTTGACTGGAAGGACCACAGGTATATAGGTGAATTGCATCACAGGTACAGTTGTAGATAGACACCAAGATACCTGTGGGTTACCTGTACCACAGCTTACTTTTCAATGTCCAACATTATAAAAATATTGTGATGCAAAACTTTGGTCACTCTCATAATTGTCATATCATGTTGTGATTCATATTTTATTATTATAGTCATATATTATTGTTACAATCTGGTGATTTTCTATCCTATCTCATTATCTCTTTTACAATTTTTCTTAGATAATTCTAGAGCTGTTTTGTCTTTGGCAAGTCTTATTCAATGTTTTATATCAGTTATTTTTAGATCTCTCAAAGGAATTTCAACATCATCCTCTTGGTTAGTTTTCCTGAGACAGTTATCTCTGTTCATGATCAAGTAGTGCTGATATTTATTGAGATACAATACCAAAGGGCAACCTTGTAATTGTCATTCCCTCTGTCTATATTATCTCAGTTGTGAATCTAACTGCTATCTTACTACTTTGCTCTTAGCTAGCAGTGTGAGGCTTTACTCTAGCTCTCTTCTATTCTTAGTGGTTGTGTTTGTTTCCTCATAGAAATTTGCACAAATTAGGGGTGGCCACTCTGATACTATATCAATGTGGCCATATGAGGCCATGGCCTGCCTCTAGATTGCTTAGTTTAGTTATCAAACCTTCTTTGGCATATCTTTATCCTCAGATTGTGATTACACTGTGATCATACATCTGACACCTTGTCTGACTTAGTATGTGGTTTAGGCTCAGTGTAGTTTACTCAGTGTGCTTGATAAGGTCTCTCTATTCATGGGTAATCATTAGATAATATTGATTACTCCATTTGTAGGATATAGGTTCAGGTTGAGGATAGCACATCCTCACCCAATTATCAACTTGAGTTCCTTGGCCTCCTCTTACCCTTACAGAATAATCAGGTGCCTATGAGACCTAAACCTCTCTAGCCTTCCCACCCCATCTACCCTTGTTTTCTGATTTACTGGCATCTGAATCTCTGTCCCACTGCAATGCCATCCCTGTTAGGGTTCACTGTATTCCTGGAATATGCATGACACATAGAGTATGGATAACCCATGGAATATAGATAACCCAGTTCTGAGTCAGAGGCTTACTAAGTCAATCACTCAGCTATGGCTTATTCAGCTAGGGATTACTCAGTTATAGATGATTCAGATGGTTATTCAGCTTAATTGTACAGTGATTGGTCATCCTTTTAGAATATTTTAGAAGTAGTAGTTAGTAGTATATAAACCTCTCATGTACAGTAGCTAGCCTCAGCTTCAATCTCTTAGGATTCTCATTATCAAGTGTGAACCAGCTATAAGTTATTGATCCCCCCTTTAGCTCATATCTTCTCTCTCTCATCATCCATATCCTCTCTTCACCCTTGTTGTTTGGTGGCCTTGTCTTTGTGACAGTGTTGCACCAACAACCCCTCTACCAACATTTCAACCCCTTCAGCAAGACTGAAATCACCCACTTGGTTGCTATGATCAAGCTCCTCCAATGGAGTGTGCATGCACTAGACAATCAGCTTGTCACCCTTGAGCAGGCTCAACATGATTCTGGTGCTCAGGTGGGTAGGGACACTCAGGCTAGTACTGCCCTATCCACTGCTACATTGACCCCTGCCCCCACTGCTGCTGTATGCACAATTTTCACTACTGCCACAACAATATCCAAGCATACCCACTGTGCTCCCTGCCTCTCTCCTGCACTTGCCATTGCTGGCAGTGTGCCTCTTTTAGCCTGTTACCCTGGGGACAACTTGTCTAATTGTCATACAGCCTCACTTATCACTTCTGAAAATTTGGCAGGATACATGATTGGGTGTGGCAGCTACAGCCTGGAACAAGTCTCTAACATCTCTGGCACCCACATCCAGGCCTTTCCTCTAATGACCAACAGATGGGAGGAGTGCCATGTCTATCTGAGGCACTGAGCAGCAACTTGGCAATGCCCTCATGATGCTCAGCAAGCAGATTGCACATAAGTGTGCCTATGCTCCAAAGAAGAAGGGGAACTTAGCCTCTTCTGCTCCAGCCCCTGCACCCCTGGCCCTGTCTCCTGCAATGAGTCTTCTAGCTGTTCCCTCAGCCCCCCCTATCTCTATTGCATGCTCACATCCACCACTTACCTAGCCAGCATATTCTATCCCAGTCCCCATAATTTACCAAGACCTGCATGACTCTCCTCTATCTGATCCAAGACCAGTTTCTCCAAGTCAGGTCAGGTCACTGATGCCACTCTCTACCCTGGCTGTGCCATCCATCACTCTCCCCTGAATCTATGCTAATCAGAGCTGCAACACTAATAGATATCAACACCTTCCATACTCAGTACCTTAATTCACCTACCTTCACTCCAATGGTGTAGCAAGTAGCAGCAAAGCAGTTTGCTGAATCCACAACTAGGCAATGTTATAGCAATTAAGCTAAATCATAAGTTCAAGGTGAAGTTCTGTGGTTCAGTAGTTCAGAGTTTGGTATATGACACACTTTCTATTGTAAAGAACAGTTGTCAAGTCACTAAGTCTCTGTCTAAGAGAAGCTTAGGTTTTGATGAGTCTCAAGACAAAGTCTCAGAGATTGAGTTTATCAAAGTTCCAAGGGATCAGAGTAAGAATGTCACAAGGTTTATATTTGCCTAGGTCAAGCTGAAGAGCAAGACTAGAGCACAAAGGTCTACTTATAGTAAACTACAATGGTCTGTGTGCAGTATACTAAGTATAACTATTGTTGTTATTGGCTAGTCCAAATATAACTGCTCATGCAATAATCATCTATTATAAGAAAAGAAAATCACATAGCAGGTACAAATAATGGGGTAAAGAATTGTAACAGGCAAGGTTAGGGACAGGAATATCCTAGTGGAACCTGGGAAGTTTTTCAGTTGCTGAACCATAGGAGGGAGTACTGTCAGGGGACATGGCCATATGGGGTCATGGCATACCTCTAGATCACTGAGTTTAGTTATCAGACCCTCTCCAGCATATCTGTATCCTCAGACCATAGTTACACTGTAGCCATACATCTGACACCCCTTCTGACTTGTGTAGTATATAGGTTTGGGTTGAGGATAGCATATCCATAAATTGGTGAGATTACAGGGCAGTGTCCGCGATGGGAGACCCTTGAACTTGGCACTAAAAAAGCCAAAAAAGAGCTGAAATTTACTCGAACAATTGCTGTTACAAATGCCCATCTCCTTCGAACTTCAAGAATCAAAACTCCGTTCCCAAGATACTATTAGAAAGCTCCCATAGCTTCCTCCCGTCCTTATCCGTCAAAGGGCGCTCGGTCGCTTTCACCTGGGACTCAGTTAGATATGCGCCTCCTTGTCCTGCCAGCTCGGGTGCAAGGGCGGCGAAGAGGTATGTAGCGATGCCTTGATCTATCGGCTGTTGGTTGAGAAATTAAGTGAGTCGATACATATTTGGATTTTGAGGATGGGAACCAAAGAGGGAATTAGGAAAGTTGAAAATAATCCGGAAACTGAAGAAAGAATAATTAAAGCATTGAAGATAGCGGGAAAATGCATCGAGGATAATCTCAAAGCGGGCAAAAGCGAAATAGTTTGAAAGCGTGAAGGAACATATTGGAAGAGATAACGAAAGATAGTTCGAAAGCAAAGTTGAAGGAACGGCATATGGAAAACAAACTGAGCATAAGCAGCTCAAAAGTATAGTATATCCCGCCAGAGCAGTGAAACAAGCACGCACAACCATAACGAAACGCCACGTTCCATCCGGGTTCTTTAACCCCTCTTGCACTAGGTCAAGGTGCGTGCCGAGATTCGTGCCTTCGATCCTGAGCATTAATTGGTGAGGCTTATTCTGATGACACAGGGCTATAAAGAAACTACATACGTCCCTGGATGGACTGCGAAGCTCTCAATGCCGCGCTCCTCGCGGTAACGAGCCGTGAGTCCCTTTGAGAAGAGGATGTTGGCACTTTTGGCCTGGCCATATCCTTCCCTACGCAGCAGAAGAATTTATTGTTGTTAATCTCAATAGGGTTCACGCGGAGACGAGATATGCAGAGCCGGCAGCGACAGGATACGCACCACTTATCATACACCTTTCCGTCTTGGAAGTTGATATCGTCAAACCTTACGGGACTTCGAATATGCCCGTACGACGTGGTATTCACGACGCGCGCGCCTGACCCGAGGACCCCCGCCGTGATGAGTAAATTTGTGAAGAGAAAGTGACCGAGGTGGTTCCTGAGCAAGTTAGACATCGAAATGTTAGCGTACAGATCGTAGATAAAGAAGAGAAATCATGTACGCGACAAAATGGCTCTCATACCCATTGATCTTCTTATATGGCACCGCCATAATCCCCGCGTTGTTCAGGAGGATGTCGATTTTGATGCCGAGTGCTGTGACTTCAGCGACGGCGCGGCGGATCGAGTCGTAGTTGGTGAGATCCATGAGGAGAGGCTTGACGTCGGCTTTGGAAGTGTGCGAAGAGGAAGACACGGCGGATTGCACATCCGCCAGCGCCTTCTGCAATCTGAGGAAACCAAATATTAGGACAGGTCTTCCTCTCTGTGGGTAGCAGGATCGGAAACACGAACCTCTCCTCGGAGCGGCCAGTGATGATGACAGTGCCTGCGTCGTGTGCCGCGACGAACTGTGCGAAGGCAAGCCCGAGCCCGGCAGTAGCACCTGTTATGAGCAGAACACGCCCAGTGAGCAGTCCTGGATAGGCGGCGTGGATCGCCTGGATAGGGGTGGAGATGTCGAATTTGGGCAGGGAAGACATCATGGGTTACTTTGAGTATAAGATTATCGATGATGGGTGTTTCTATCGTGCTGAAGCTGAATCGACGGCGGGTGCGAAAGAGACTTGGATGCCAGAATCTGATTCCATTGTTCTTTATATACCTCTGAGCATTGATAAATAGGGGGATGTGATCATACATACCGAGTGTGAGATAAGTAGTGTAGTGTTAGTAATAAGATTATGAGCTAAAATTTTGCTGTTTGAATGACGACGGCATCGCATGAGAATGCATGTTCTCGGCATGAGATTACCGCATGAATTTGAGCACTTTCAAGATTTGAATCAGCAATTACGACTTGGGATTGCAAATGGTGCGTCTAGAGTGTAAGACAGTATTACTTACCTTCATATTATAACGTTGAACATCCCGAACCCGCAACTTGGAGGTAAGTTGGCCAAAAAGATAATTCGGATAATAAGTTGGAGGTGGACGCAAGGTGGACGATTGCTGATCGCAAGCCGGCATGCCGCATGACGCGTTCGAACGGCCAACCGTGGCTTATGTCAACTAGCTTGAACGCCGTTCCGAAGCCTTCCCCTCCGAGGTCGCCTTTCAACTCGTGCCAACTTCTTCATGCCGTCCGTCCGCATGTCCACGGTGTTGGGGTTAAACTAGGGAGACTCACTCTCATTAGTCTTATATGACTCTCATCAGCTTCCTCTAATGCCTTGAAAACTTCTGAGTTATTGGGAGGATGCGATAGGCATAAGGACAAGAATTTTCGCGTTATCCTGTGCGTCAAGGCTTGTCAGACGAATTGTTCAGCTAACCAGCGTGATTCCTTCCAAGAATCCGTGTTTACAGTCGGCCATGACCTCTGCTTGCTGGTGGTCACAACCATCGGCTGTCTCGAGGCCGGGCCATGCAATTCTCATGTGGAAAAAGACATTCTATTTCCAGAAGAAATCCTGGTTTATCATGGTAATCATTCAATGTTTTGTCGTCATATCGTTGATAATTGACCCGCATCTCCCCAGGACCAAACATTTTCGATCTGATCGACTGTCATCTATCATTTCATCCTTATTCTCGACCTGCGGAGAATTTGTTCACATACCCCTCGCTCATGGCTGGTACGGCGCTCCCTAGCCCTTCAAGTTCGAGCATAGCGACTATGGGAATCAGACCTGGATCGTGGCGCGAAAGTATGGGCATTGAATGTAGGACGTGGAGGATGCTCTGTGCATATCGGGGAAGAAAGCTGCTGGCATGCTTATGCCTGTGACGGGCTGGAAGAGGGCCTGCGGTGCGGAGGATGTATAGGCTTTATCTCGAGTGCCGAGTGTGTCCTTATCGATGTGCATCCTAGCGTGTTCGACTGGACCGTCGGACGATTGGTCCGCCAGGTGCGTTATGTTGGTCACCGAGCTCACGAGAGCGCGTACTGACATATCCATAATGCGATCTGTCTTCGTGTGCTGGCACTTCCCACTGACAAGCCCTGATTGCTTTTTTACACTTCCCGCCTCGTTTCCCATCAAATCACCAGCAGCCCTAGCTCCGCAGGGATTGACGAACTACTAGGCATATTGCCTTGGATGGTTCTGCTACGTCACAGGCTTTCGGAATTGCGGCGGGATACGAAACAGTAGGACGCAGTACTCAACTACGAGAATGAGCGCGCAACGCAGATACAAAAGATATATTGATCTTCTCACCGAAGAAAAAGGGTAGTACCTCGATGTCACTGTTGGAATTGGGACTTGAAGTCAGCAATTGGATGCCGATCCTTTGCTACGGCGTGTGATATGATCCTTCTAGCTCTTGAGAGCTTCTAATGACCTGTCACCAGCAATGAGAGGCACCTCCTCCGTACCCGTATGCGTCACAATTCATATTCTGCTTCGAGTTAGATCGGACGATCGGAAGCTGCAGTACTTTCGGGATACAAGCACTGTTCGTGTAGATCGTCTCGATTGTTGTCATAGTCCACTTCTGTATCTCAGGAAATTTAATATGTCCTATCTTCCGTGAATCTTCCACATGATTTAAAGCACCCGAACGCAAGCAATGGGAAAGAAACCATAGTTGAGACGATATGCAATGATGGATTTCTCTGCATTGCACCCTGTTGATCGTTTTGAAGATCTAATGGTTATCGTGTGCCCCTTATCTATTGAAATAAGATATAGCCATGTTAATACACGCCATATAATCACTCTCACAGTCGAAAGGGGCTGCTCACTATTGGTAAGCATCCGCAACTTCGTCAAGGAACAAGGATAAATAACCCTTAACTGAGAGGGAGAAATTCAGTGGAAGGATGGAATGCACCTGTTCGACGATATTTGGAAGAATCTACAATTAACAATGACTTCAGCCTACTTCAGTGCTGTGTGGGACAAGAGATAGATACTAGTGGTCATAAATCCGTACTTTTGCAAGTGTGATGCCGATGAAGTCGACTGGATAAGTCCAACGGTGTGGACAGCATTGAGGAAATCGAAATTCGTATGGTTGAGCACTTGGGGAATACAACGGAATGTGCTTGTGAGCTCTCCTACAGTGTCCTTCATCACTCTGTGTGAAGATACATGCTTACTTGTTATTCAGCAATGTTACTTTGGCATACTTGACAAGTTACTTTTCCTTATTTGTACTTGTCAAATTAACTTGTCCTGCCAAAAGTTAAGGATAATTCTATTGAGAAACCCGGATACATGTCAGAAACCAATGTCTATTTGGAAACCTGTGTACTACTGGCCAGTCTCCGGAGGCTCGGTACATCACGGGGCGTCTAAGCCCGGCAACTCAAACGCACCGCCGCATAACAGAGCAAGTGAATAAATATATTTCAGTGCAAATTCAGCTCCAAATCACCTGTCGAAATAAAATATGGTCTCCAAGGTGGTACTGGAGGTAAAATGTAAATAAAACTTCGCACTGCAGTGCAAAATGCTGCTGTTACCATTCTAGATTCAGATTTCAGACTCAGTGGAGAACCAAGGAGGCTAGCCCAGACAAAAAATTCGGTACAAACGGCGATTGTAATGACTCAATATCTTAATTCTGAAATTTAGAATGTTTGAACCTCAAGTAATCGCTGTGGAATCTCCTACGAACATTTAATTACTACGACAGTGTAGCTTGAGTGCAGTATTACTGTACAGCTCCTTGGATAGACAGCCAAACATTAAATCATGGATGATTAATTGAGAAAACTACCTTCAGGCTTCCACTCATGATACAGAACTAAATTGAACAGTTTGATGCACTGAAGAGTTGAAAATTATCATGTACTTATGGTGAGAGTAATAGACTCACTCCCACGTGATCGCTGTGTCGGCCGGCGTTGGCATCGTATCAGAAACCCCTGAAAGGGGGTTTCTAAATAGAATTGTCCTCGAAAACGGGCTCAGTCTTTGCCAATGCTGACGCCTCGGGTGCCCTCAATAAGCGGACTGCAGACGATGCTAACGACAGAATGCGAGCCGCCAGGGTCCAGGTTACATTGATATTCGCAGTTGCATGTGATTTGATGAGGGACTAGATAAACAATTCTGGATCAAAGGAGATGTTGCTATTCTCTGACAAGTAAGGGTGCGTTTCATGCTATCTCGTAGCATTGGTGATTGGCAGCGTATGGGTATCTAGCCAGAGGTCATGCCGCTGCTATTGATTGTGATACAATCCAGTCCGGGGAAAGTGAATAAATAAATGAAGGAAATGTCAGAAAAATTAGGTAGTGCCGGAATATTAAAAAAATTATTATAAACTTTCAGGTTCAGCTGTATTCAAATCTTGATCGCCGGTCACAACAAGAATCCCTGTCAGTATTTCCGAGAAAATACCAACTAAGAGTTCATTTTTAGGAACTACAAAAAATGAAGCTTCAACGTCCCTTGAATATTTTAGTTGTATCCCATAAATACTCAAACTTGCGGATGATGGAACGACTACAATCGTATCACATACAGACTCAGAAATCTCTAAATCTCTACATCGTATAAGCTGCCATTTTCTAGAGTGTGGGTCTAACTCGTTTTCTTTATTATATGGAAGTCTTTGAAAGATATTCGCTGAAGTATACAAATCGCGGAAGTGGATGGTATTATTTAACAAGAGTCCAGAATTGTGCAACCTACTGAGGCCTTTATCACGTAGACTTATTGATATCTGTTTCAGCTGCGACGAAACCTCTTGAAGCCGTATTTTGTCTGCAGAAAATCATGAGGGATCGTGTTCATTTTTTACCCATAATCGTTGCATTGCCCATAATGACAGTCACTGACGACGCACTTAGACTATGTATAATACCTTCTTTGATTCAGAAGTGCCCTTTACCACTCTACGCACGAATTATCAATACGATTCCACGAGCTGTCGTATGGAGCATTCTCTCATGACTTGTCGTTAAAGCTCGCGCAGGGAAATAAAGGAGGGATGTTTTGTCATGTCTCGATCACCTCGCAGTGCTCTGGCTACTGCACTCGCATTTGGCAGATTCATTGATCGTCTGGGAACGAATGACTTCCAGTTCCCGCCTCCGCAGATCTTCCAGTGCTTGCCGGTCAGCCTTCTTACTAATCTATTGAGTTTCTACACCTTTCTTGTACGTAAATATGTTCTCCGGGAAAATTTATTATCACGCCGATTAGCAGGTGATGTGGCAGTTGGAACCATCGCAATCAAGTCGAGGTGTCCAACCTTTCAAAGCTTATTTTCGAACACTGCAGGACTTCATGCGGTTTGACATTTCTGATTCAATCATGTCATAGAACTTCTCAGCCCATATGCTTGTATTGCATTACTATTCGAGACATGTCATTCTTCTTGTTGCTAATTTTCATAGATATGAGCACGCTTTATATCCTTCTGGATAGGCTATTAGAGAACGTAGAAGAATAGAGGTTCCTTCATAATAATGTCAATACATATATTTCTGCTATGCGATAGGGAAAGAAGCCGGCGGACGGCACTGTATTCGAAGTGCATCATATGTTCCTGCGCAGATATGACTTGCTGAGGAAATTTAGACATGAGCAAACCTTTACTATTCCGGAACTGTCCCCCGTAAAAGCAGATCCGTAAACGGACAATGCATTACTTGATAAGGGAAGTTCTCCCACTCGGCCCCTGTTTTCTTGCATCGTGTTTGCCCGCTGATCAAGTGTTTTGTCAGGAACAACCTCGGATGGAAGAATTGCTTGAGCCCCCAATCATAAGGAGGCGTCTTATGAGACACCGGATATAACAGATATTCTTCATTTCATACCTGGCTTATGTACACCACTCCTGGGTTGAGAGAGGAATCCTTGCTCTTATTCCTCCGATAGATGATACTTTTCTGCGTTCTTATTTCAATGGGCAGCGTGGGCTTATTGATCGATGTTTGGCGTGCGAGAGCTACGTATTTGGATGCTGGATTCTCCAACTTTTATGGAATACCACCGCTGTCCTTGCGCTGATAAGTCTGCATCTTCTCTACCATGTGCTAGCCATCCTAAATTTGGTTATGCCTCTCTTAATCGCCCGTGCTCTCCGGTTGATCCCTGCCACTGATTGGTCGTGCGCGCCCATGCCTCTGTCGTCCTAAAAGCTGTCCTGTGCAGCCTTTCGATCCATGATCCTGAACCGATAAAATGATTCCCTTCTAAACCCTACATCTGGCTCTCGGAGGTGTTTGATCACCCAATCATCGCTTTGCAACGGATCTATCTCTTCGTGCAATCTGGGATCTCTTCAACAGCCTTCGAAACTCTACCCATGGCTGGGAGAAAAGATGGGCTTCATTGGAGATTAATTGGTACTATGACAGATCATGACAAGCTTTGAGCATGTCTTTCTTCCTTTTCCATTAAAATTTATATATCGGCTATGGTAGACAAATCTTGTAGCTATATTTTCCGCCGATCTACACATATATCTGACTCACACTATTACTCTACATATCGATTTATTCCTTGTCAATCATTGGAGGATGTTGAAATGTCAAGCTTACCTTGTGAGCTATGTACTTCTGCGTGTCACAGTATAATATTCGGAGTACATCAATCATCTGTTAAAATAATGTCCCAGAAGGGGACAAAGAGTTAAAAGGGCGTAAACGAGTGAAGATACAAAATGTAGGCTATGTCATTTATAAGTGAATAAATGAAACAAAACTGAGTATGAATATACAAAATTAACACATCAATTAAGATGGGCAGTGCACTGCTCTGGTACTTGCTCCCTTTCTATCCAGGTAGCACGGCAAGCTTGTAATTATTCCAACAACGTCCTGCTTGTGAGATGCAGGTGAGGGGATGGGAGAGTGTTTACCTTTTTGAACCTCATGGGAGCCTCAACCTTAAAACCGGGGCTCATCTATATCTCCGACTTGACCTGTGATCGTAGCCCCGAATCTTTTTATATTTATATTATCCACGGGTATGCATTGAGAGGTTAGCTAGAACTTGTGTTCTAAGATAGGAATTTCTAGGATCTTCTACTCTGTGAATCATTCTGATAGCTTCTGGCACAGTCTTCTTAATGTTACACATCTAAGTAGCTGATTCCTGGAAAACGCGGTCGTACATATTTATCCTCCAAATACGACAATGCTCTACAATCATCACAATCTTGTGACAAATACACTTGTCGAATTGGACTTCAGAGTTTTATTTATGGTACTAGGTAGCAGTGTGGCGTCTTGGTCGGCGCTCTAAAGCCAGCGCTTACAGTTCACCGCTCAGCGTCTTCCGTAAAGCCCCCAACTAGGAATCTCCGGTAAATCAGGAATATCGATATATGAAGCTTATCATTTGGGATGGTGATCCGTTTGCCGCTGTTGAAGCTTCTCGTAAGTATTAAGCAGCTGGTAAACATCTAAGACCGGGGTTGTCATTTTGTACCGGTCTGTTGCTGTCTGGGCGTCTCTCAAGGCCATCTTGGTCTTTTGCACCCTCGGTTACTTGCTATATAAGTAGTTGTGGACGCCTGCTTTTTGTCGATCATATTCATCACTTCTTCTAAATGAAGGCACAGGCACAATACCATTCCCCGCGATTTGTGTCCGCAACGTTTAAATGTAATGCATATATCACTTCTACAATGGATCTTTTCTCTGACACTTCTACTTGTCTTTATCTGCCCGCTTCGAAGGTAGTAATGTGAGTCATGCACAGATTGCTTATTTCTCTGACTGCTTACACCATATATTTCTCACGTTTTTGGGCATTTCATGGGTCTATCGTCTTATTCATTTCATCGTTTGGAGATATAAGATTACGGCATCTGAATCAGACTGATGTCAACTGACCTACGCGCTATCTATCTGCTTGGCGAATAATTAATTCGGAATTCCAGATTTCGAATCTATACTGATGGATGGCGTACATCAGGGAATGCCAATGCTAATGGGTATGTATATATGACATAAAATGTATACTCATTTTATCTCCCACCCCCACTTTTCAGAGCACCAAGACCCTTCATAAATTAGTTTTATACGAGTGAAACAATGTCACTATGCGTACTTTCACTTCGAGTCCGGGAAAGCATGTAAGCGCAACCGAAATTTAACATCCTCGAGAAGTCAGGGCGCCTCTTCGTATATTTGAATCATAATCAGGACAACGTGAGGGAAATACCCTCCTAATTCATCAGAGGTTCTGCTCTTCGTACTTATTCGTTGTTCGGTCTGGCGCAGCGGACATCGATGGTAAGTGTGGGAATCATCTATTCCTGGAACTGACCCCAACTCGTGACCCACAATTTATAAATTGAGGTGAGTAGCGGTCCCGGACAAGTCGGTGCGCAAGTGATGCGCTCAAGCGTCTATCGAAGCGTCATCGAGTAGGAGTGGACAAATGGTTGTTCAATTACCTCCATTGATATTGATATTCCACAGCCCTCCCACATTGAGAACAATTACAGGAAGAATTTCCAATTGGAATGGCTTCGTAGGCACCCAAATAGACATATACACGGCGCTCGGCAAATAGTGGCTCGTGCTGTGAGTCGTGAATACGATTATCGAGAGTCATCATGGCTTATGTCGTCAAAAAGAAATCTGGCGTATTGGGATACCATTTTGGAATCAGTATTGAACGAAATGAAACGACATGGTTTACGCCGTCTTACGAAGACAAGTTTCAGTCATAAAGCATCGATGCAGCACCAAGTTATATTCGCTGATCGGCAGAAAACAGTCTCAAGCAACAGCGCTTGAGAAGAAGCAATCTTTGAATGTGGGTCAGCGCATGAAATTCTCGATAATATCCCGCGAGTTTCACTAGAAGTACAGCCTTAGGGCGACTAAAACAGTCCTCGACCCCTTTCCAAGACTCTAATAATTTGGACAAGGTGATTATTGAAGAGTAAAATCGGGGAATGAAATAATAACATTGATTTGTAATGGTATAGAGAAACCACAGAGGAAGAATTCAACGTAATAGAGTAAGAAGACACGCATTTTGGATCTATTCTTCCTGTTGTGCTGCACCCTGAGAATATGTAGAGTTGGCCGCCAATGGCAAAGATTATCGCACTTCGTTTCAACGGCGGAATCCTCTTCTAAGGCATTGACAAGCCGCGTATGATGGTCGCCTCAAAGGAGCCTACGAATGAAAGGCGCATAAGAGCCTGCAATGGAGAATATATATATATTTACTCACTGATTTCTGGTATATGCGCTTTCGCAAATAATTGAATGCATGGCTGATGCATGTGAAATACCTTCTGTTGGCGAAGGGGTGTTATCGTATGCTCCGTTTAACGTTCGGTCAGAAGCCTTGGAATCTTCATTGAGATGGCTGCAGCGCCCATATTTGGAAACGAAGCAAGTAGATGATCATACAAGTAATAAATACGAAGTTGAGAATTTCATACCAGAGTTAGTAGAGCGGTCAAGAAGAAAAGAAGTCGCAAGGAATGAATGCTTAACTTCCAGAGCCCCACCTGCTCCACACTTCTTATTCGTTAGGATGGATAACGGGGAGTATTTATTGGGTAAGCGCCTTCCTTTTACATTAGTTTGCCAGTCGACATTTCCTGCCAGAGTTTGACTACGTACCTGCTTGGCATAATTCCTTTCTGCTGAAGATGAAGTTACTCATAGGTTTTTTATTCCCGAGTGAAGGCGGCGCTTCATAATTTGCAAAATACATGAGGCAATGTATTTTCGTGTTCTGCATTGTTCCCTGGTACTTTACCCATGAAAGGGTATCCTGCATTCCATAATCCCGGAAAAAACAACCATTAACACAAGAACCATGCGGCTGTCGTAATTGCTAGAAACGAACAAATCATGGGTTAGCTTGCCAACGCCGATCCTGCCAACGGATTTCAAAAGTTCCCGACTGTGGCAAAAATGCGGCAGAATGGATAACAAGTCAAATTTTTACGTATACGTGCAGGCGGGACCGAGTGCTGCCCTAATTGTTGTGCACTCAGAAGTGGCGAGCGCGCCTCGGGTCAGACAGTGGGTGGGAACGGACCGTGTAGATGCGCATCACGCCCGCGATCAGGAACGTTTGTTGGATTAGGCGTTTGCACGCCCCCGAGGGCTTCTGGCGATCGTATGTCCGTGACGTGGCCACCTCAGGAACGCGCTGGAGAAGCCCAGTAGAGCAAAGGAATGGTAGGTGTTCAGGAACTGACGGACGCGTGTCATGCAGGCTTGATTTAGGCGAGAACGAGCCGTTTTGGACTCTAGGACATTTTACGCACCTCCAGGATGCCGCAGGGCTTGCCGCGATCAAACAGATATTCACGAGATGCCGCCGCCGCAAACAGTAAATTCCCTCATCATCGGAGAATCCAATTACCCCACAGCTTGCATGATTTCTGTGTGCCTATAGACCTAAGTAATTAGGGGATCAACAGCGAGCACACGGAGAAAGAACAAAAGTTAGATGATAGATGAGAAGAAGCTGCAGAGCCTCCGGTGGACTGACCTCGGCCTCGACACGGAACGGAGGACAGCTGTTCAAGTGGAGCGGAATAGACGCGCAAGGTGGCCGTTCATCACGAAGCGCACGTGGGGGTGAGATTGGGGGGAAAGAGAACACAAAAATCAAATTTGGTTCCTTCTTTCTGGACATATATGGTAGGTAATACACATAAAGGAAGTGTCGGATTCGGGGCTTGACAGGATGCATGGGCTGAGGGGCTGGATTGTACTGCGATAACATTAAGTATTGCGAGGACATTCAGACGGGAGGATGGCAGTTTACGACATACCTGATGACGCCAGGGCGGCAGTGCCGTAGATTGCATTGTACTTTTCTATTCAGCTTTTTCCTTGGCTGATGAACATGTAAAGCCTTCAAGTGTCCAGACAAACAGTGTTGAAATTCGGTTTAGCACTAACCGAGAACATAGCTAACGAACCCACGCGCTCTTCTCGCACAATACCAGTGCATTCAAGCCAATTGTTAAACCTACATACACATTAGTCCAGAAGGCATTGCAAGAAGACAATAATCAATACAAAAGTGATACCACGCACCTATCCCGTTCACGTGTGCTTATAACCGAACGTCGCACCCGTCAAAAAATACACCCCATGTGCAGATACGGCGTTTGCCTATTCCGCTAGAGGCCGACCAGATTCTGTCGCGGAGAACATTATTGGCCGACGGGCGACGGCTCCTGAGCCTGAGGCCTGAGTCCCGGTGCATGGTGCGTGGGAAGGATCCGGCGAGCAAATAGGTTTCGGGATCCTTACCCGGCGAATTCGAAGATGATTGTCTTCCATGTGATGACTTCTCAAAGATAGAGTCACTCCGTGAGTCCTTAGTCGGGATTCTGGACCCAGAGAGAGTCAGTGCGAGAGTCAAGAAGGAGAATTCGTCCGCAAAGCCAGGATAGCTACGTACATGCGGGCGAGGATCGAGCCCCTACTCCCTTACTTACTCAACCTGCATCAGGAAGTACCCAGTATTGATGCTGTCGGATCAGCAATCATGTCTGCCAACAGGAAAGCCTGTCTAGATAATCAATCATTACGGTCTATATCACTATCAGTATTGCCCACGGAGAAATAGGGGCGGAATGAGATTGTATTTTTACTTACTGGGGGTGCGGTGAGTCGGCTGGTTTGTTCATCCATGCTGGGAGATTCTCGGGAGGACGACTATAATTAATTGGTTAGTTATCTGTGGAACGAGGATGAGAGTAGCTGCGACTCACCTATCGCGTCATGGCGGGCTTCTCGGTCGTATATCTGCAAATTCGTTCATCCACCTACCCAGAAGGATAGAGATTGACATACCGTAATAATGCACCCAAAAGCGTTTTATGAGCTTCATCAATCATCGCAAGCCATAACCAGACGTGTCGGACAGGGTATCGCTTGCGTACATAGGGGGATAACGTTACATTTCAGCGCTCGCTGGACTGAGAAAGCGCTCACGTACAGGTAGACGTTTATACAGGATACAGGATACGACTGAATAACGATGCTTGCAGCTCGGAAGGATGATGGTGTGTACTATGGAGCGATGTAGATGTGGATTCGCGTGGAGAAGACGTAGCATGACCGTCGCTAGCGCCAGGAACACGGGCCACGGCGTTGAGTACCGGGGGAAAACTCAATATAACGTGGCTATGGAGGTAAATAAGCGCGCTGCTCACGAGGGAGTTCGAGTTGAATATACGGATCGTCGACGCGTCCTAAGTGCATTCTAATCGTGGATGCATTCCAAGAGGCGGAAGCGAACGCCATCGCGCGTGGTGCTGGCCAGTTCCTGTCAGGGGGCGCGGATGCAGCAGCGGATGTATGGAGGCACGTTGTGCGCACGGAGTCGAGGATCGATTCTGCTCTGCTCCTCCTCCTCGACAGTGCGCGGCAAGAAGCGGCGCCAGGCTCGCACCCCCCAGAGAACCCGGGTGATGCAAGTGCATCGCCACCCAGGGGTACACTCACGAAAAGCTCGGACGGACGCCATCAGATCCCCCCCACCCTGCATAATGAATTCTTCTTGCCTGGAGTGATGTGATGTGGGAGAGCGCGCGGGGGGCAGGTCTAGCCTTGTGAGGACTGAAGATAGATGTACGTACAAAATTAATGAAGGTGCATTTGCTTTCGTCTTTGTCGCTGGTGTTATCTGTGCGCAGGGAGGAAGGGAGGTGGCCGCGGATGCGGAATCCAGATTGGAAGGCGAACGCGAATGCAAACGTGCCACGTTTGTGTAGGCAGAAATTAGAATTGTTTGGGTTGGGAGGTGTATGTATGAAGGAGATCTGCGGGGGCGTTAGATCGTGATATGTATGTATGTATGATGGCGTATTCCTTCATCCTCCTTTACGAAAAAAAAACTTCAAGACCCTTAGCATTGGTGGAGACTTCAGAGGAGAAAGTATTCATGGCGACGCGGGTGTCTCAAGACGCAAGCACGATTGTATCGATAAATGGACACACTGATACTCGATAAGGCGCCCTTGTACTCCTTTACAGAAGACGTCGATTCGATGTTCGGGCCTTCGGATGGGGGCTTACATACGGGTGCTTAGAATAGAACGGATGGATTTGATTTGATTTTTTGTGCGATCTGGGCATGCATGGTGGGCGAGCTGCAATTGCAGATGAGAGAGTGCGATTAGTGGAGTGGTGATTGGGCAGCCTGGCAGGTGGTGCGGGAACAGATGCGCGTTCCAGGTGGGTGGGGGAGTCATAGAGTGCAGAATGGATGCATAGGCTATGGATGTACAGGAGGAGGGCCTAATCGTAAACGCGCAGAAGAAGGAAAAAGCGGTACGGAGCGAAAAGTTTCAGAGTGGGAGAAGGAGCAGAGGCGATGGGGACAGATGACACGGAGCCGGATCGATGATCGGTTGATGGGGGGGATGCGGTGGCGGATGCCGTACGCAGGTGCGCTAACGTACATTGCGGCTGTCGAAACGCTGCGCTGCCTGCGAATTAGACTAGGAGCGAGCTGTGTCGTGACGAGGTGGGTCATGGACTGGGAGGAGGACACGAGCGAGGACGGCGAGGAGCGACTGGGCAGACGGACGAGACGTATTGCGTGGGGGGATAAGGAGGAGGCGATCGAACCTAGTAGGGGGCACGTGTGTTTGCGTCCGGGAGGGACCCGTGGACGGGACGGCGGGTTCTGTGCCAAGCGTGGGTGATGGGTGTTTGCGCGTTGTTTTCGCCTGCGTGTAAATTGTCTGGACCTGACCCGGAAGAGCGGAATTGGATCTCCGCCTAGCAGGTGGGTTCCTGGAGATCTATCTGGCGTCGAGGATGATCAAATCCCTCCAAAGCGGACCATTCTCTCTGGATCTCCTCACTCAGGCACCCTATATCAACTCCCTTCTTTTTCTACCTCCAAGTTCATGGACTCCCCTGAGCGACGTTCCCCTGATCACCCAGATCCCGTCTACGACCGCGACAGCGACTCTCCCTCCCACCGTCTTTCCCCGTCCTCCGCATCCCCCACCGACATGGCCCTCGTCGCCCATGGCCACGTCCCCAACATGCCCGGCCCCATCGGCGGCATCAACAAGCGCTACCGTCCCGCACCCGCCAAGACCTTCCAGTGCAGAGGGTACGGCGAGTGCCGCATGGTCTTCTCCAGGAGCGAGCATCTTGCGCGTCACATCAGGTGCGTCGTCTTCTCCTGAACGCTCTATATATTTTTTTCTGATCTCCTCACTAGGAAACACACTGGCGAGAGGCCATTCACCTGCCACTGCGGGAAGCAGTTCTCGCGGCTCGACAACCTCCGCCAGCACGCGCAGACGGTGCATGCCGACAAGCAGGAGCAGAACGAGCGTATGATGCGCGATCTTACGTCTCTCCATGCCACCATGGCCGCCGCGAACAAATCCGGCGGGTCAAGAGGAGGCCGGCGTCCCACCACAGGCGCGCCGCTCCTCGGCGGCGCGTCGAACGGGCACCACCAGCAGCCGGGTGCGATGAACCTCATCAAGCAGGAGGACCTCCCCATGCCGATGCACCAGCGACCAGGGACGAGCACGGGGTATGAGGGCGGCGAGCTGCTGTACCCCGGGACATCAGGTTGGCACGTCCCGTCCGCTGATTCATCCCGCGGCGCACCGAACAACCATTCCTTTCGTGACCCCAGAGACCCCGGCCAGTCCTTTCTTGCCCCCTCAGCATCCGCCTCCGCATCTTCAGCATCCTCCGGTGCAGCTGCAGCCGCAGCCCCCGGCCACTCCTTTCGTGCCTTCACCTCCTCATTCAGCTTCGCTCTCTCCGACCGGGATGGTCGACCAGGATCTAGCTCAAGCCGCCCGCCCACTCAGAGTGGCCCTGCCGACCCGGGGCATCCTCGATCCCTCCCACCCCTCGCTGCAGTCGTCTCCGCTTCCCTCCCCTCTCCACCATCCCAACAACAACCATTCGCCGCATCATCACCCGGCGGCCAGCAGCAGCCGCAACAACAGCCCGCACAGCACGTATTTCCCTTTCCCGGCTCACTTGCCCTCCGACGACCATCTACCGCCACACGCCCAGGAACAGCGCCCGCCTCCGCTTCGTTCTTCTCCGCCGCAAAACCTTCTTATGGAGGATCTGGACTGGCAGGCGCAGGCGCACTATCAGCCATACAGCAGCAACAGTTCCACTACGGACGAGACGTGGGGGGACCAGCGCCAGCTTACGGCTTCTCCGGAGGAAGCGGCGGGTATGATGACCTCCCAGCATCCCCAATCGGAGCAGATGCCTCCCCGTTTTACTTCCACCCGCCAGCAGCAGACGCACCGCCCGCAGCCACCTCGCCGACCGTCGTCAACCCTCGTAAACGACCTTTCGCTGGACCAGACGGGCCGTTCGATGATGCCTCCGCCGCGGCGCGCGGCGAGCAGCCCGCGCTCGACTACGACTACGGGTCCGAGTCGCGACCCCAGTCTCGACGACTCTCGGTCATGGAGCTCTGTAATGACCCCGATGCAGGAGATGCAGGAGCTCGCGCCGCAGCCACATTTTTACTATCCGGAGCATCAGCAGCAGCAGGCAATGCTCGCCCAGGCGACTCGCGCCCAACTACATCAAGCGGACTCGTCACTTCGGCTTCGGCGCTCGCTCTCGTCGATCGCGGTTCATGTTCCCCCGCATCAACAGCAAGCCCACCGATACTCGCAAGAGCTGCAGCGGCAGCAGGAGGCGCAGCTCCTGGCCGCGCGGCGCGACTCGGAGGAGGCGGAGTACCTGCACCAGCTCGCCGCGTATCATCACCACCAGCAGGCGGCGCATCAGCAAGCGGTGGCGGCGGCGGCAGTAGCGGCTCAAGCAGCGGCGCATCATCATCAGCAGCGACACCAGTACTTCCTTTCCGAGGAGCAGCAGCACCAGCAGGAGGTGCATTCGCCGCTGCGCCCGCACTTCCAGCAGCATCTCCAGGAGGGGGGTCTTACAGTCCCGGATCCCCAGCAGGGAGCGGCTCCCCTTTCTCCCCACGATCCCCGACTCTTGGCCCAGATGCGCCAGGCGCAGCAGGACTATCTCGCCGAGGTCATGCAGTCGAGGGGGATCAAGTACGAATCCCCGTCTCTCCACACGCCGCCGCTGCTCTTGGAATGAGGGTCTAGGGTCCCTCCAGTGCGCATTCACATTCATATACTCGGTTCTCTTCCTCTCTTTTATTTCGGGTTTATGCTACTGGTCGAACGGTTTCTCTCTCTTCGTTGCATACGTATATAGTCTATTGATTTTATCATATTCCCCGAGGCTGCTCGCCTCCTTTGTTTTACCTTTGCTTTCTCCCTCTCATGATACCTTAATTCGGCTCCATGTGTGTACTTATGCTTATGTTTGCGTCGCTTATACTTTACCCCACCTCGCTCTACTGTACAAACAGTCACTCCTTTTTACCCTTCCCTTCTTTTGCTTTCGGTGTCGTTTATTCGGTTTTTTACGTGTATATTCGTTTTATTACCCCGCACCCCCACACGCACTACACCCGCACCATTCTACTACCATCATACACGAAGTTGGCCCGAGTGCTGTCGGTCATGTTGTACCTAATTAAAATCAAATCTCTGCATACTTTCTCCGACCCATGTTCTCTGCTGAGTATCGTTGAATCGCGATGAAGACTCAATTCGATCGTCGAGTTTCTTCGCGAGCGCGTTCCTGTGACACTTCGCGCGACCCGATTCGAGCTTCTTTCCGTTCTATACAAGTGTTCCTGAAAATCCTCGTCTTCCATAACTATTCGCTCACAGGCACGATTGAGAGGGAAACGCTAATCAAAGAACACAGCAACCGCGGGATGACGCGGCGAGACATACCCGTGGATTTATACTTCTCGCATCAATTCTGGCACTCGTTCCTTGTTGCCAAGACTAACTCATCTTCGTACTCGTTATCCGCTTGAGGATTCTTCTCCATCCAACCTCTTCCAACGACCAATTGAAGCCAGTTCGCGCCCGAGGATTCTAATTAAAATAGCGGAATCAGATGCTGCTGACGCCAAGAGGTTTGTGGACAGTGAGACGCTTCCCTTTCCGGATGGAGGCGGCGGAACTCCGCGTGGGGCTGAGCGTAGTCCTGGGAGTCGGGACAGTCAAGCATCTCGCAGGGCAGGGTGTTGCTTTCCGAGAATGAAGTGAGATCACGTAGAAAGGATAGGAGTGCGAAGGTCCAGGGGCTTTGAAGGCTTGCTCATCGACCAATGTGGCGTAAATATGCTGACCCAAGATAACACAAATGTTGCCATAGCGCCAAATGTCCTCTTATCGCGTACATATTTAGCTCGTTCTATGTACCTCTACGGCTGAGCTCTGTCCCATTCGAAAATCTTTGTACATAGCTATAAATAACTTTCTCGCTCAGGGCAATAGCAATCTATGCACTCAAGACTCATTTCAATTTGATTAATCTACATACTTACCGGACTGAGGCGGCATGGTTACTGCTATATGTTACGGGGCAAGGACGAGTGAACGAGAACGAAGGCGTAGAATAAGCTGATGACAGCAATGCGCGTTGTTTCGACAAGGATACAAACGGGTACACTACGAGCATAAGTGATAAACGAGAACAAGAGTGATCTGCGCACGGACTCCGTAAGTTGACCGTTACACTATGGCAGGTTCTAAAAGGCCTGCCTGACTGGCCTCAGGCGTTATGTCCAAAGTCACCGGCGCTCCAGAACGCGTGGTCCTATCGAGCTGCACTGGACTCGGTCGAGACGTATAGGAGGATAGCTATTTTCTTATAAGACATCGTATCATTAGGAACAATATTAGAAGACTTACCCTCATTCCGTTACCGCGAGGAACCATGAATACGTTCTTCCATTATCCCTCATAGTTCGATAGCTGCCATGACGAGATAACTAAGCAGGTGTGGTGTAAATATAATAGATGCATGGTTTATTCTACGCACTTGCGATACGCTGAAAGTGCGAGCCACGCCGGTGTGCATTGCCGTAAATCCACGCAGTTCGATAACAGGAGCTATATACCACTCGACAATCGCCGTAGCTCTGCCATTTGGTTTTATAACGGTGGTCACTTCGGGGTAATTGGTATCGGTAGAGATGTCGAAATGTTTGGCGTTATGAGGCCCGATCGCCGTGAAGTTAAGGATATTGGGGTGGAGCCCCACGAAATAGAATGATATCACACCTCTCGGAGGAGCAGGTGAGGAAATGGCGCCATATGACCTCAAGTTTGCTGCCATTGTCGTTTATCACCACAGTGCGCATTGGAAGTATTTCGCCATCCTCCTTCAGCGTACGGGTTGGCGAACATGAGGCCTTTGCAGGAGGGAATGAAAAATGGGAAAAATATACTATCTACTATTCCATAAGAACATGTCATAGCGTCTCTTTAATAGAATTATCAAGCAGAAATAGATTTATTTTCTTCATGGCTTTCCGTACGCAGAAGGATTGAGATAGAGCACATTGCGTACCACAAAGCAGAGAAACACAATAGTATTCGGTATTCGGAAAACATGGGCACTTCAGAAGAGGCGGCCGCATAGATGTCAACGTGAGTCTGTGCTCACGCTGACGAGTAAACGGTAGGATAGAATGTGAATCAAAGTGTCGAATAAAATTGTTCGAGGGAGTCAGTCACCGCTCAAATAGACGTTAGACGGCGATTTCGGGCTTAAAATAGTATAGATATATATAATCATGGTCAGAAAGTACCGCCTGTGGATGAGTGACCCGGGTGATAAGATTGGAGGATTGGTTCAGGATTGAACCCGTTGGCCGGAATACAAGCTGGGTACATCACTGGATCATTTTCAATTCGGACATTCTTGAGATCAAGCGTTCAAATATTGCTGCTTAAGCATGCTTTTCTCTGCCTTCAAACCTGCTCGGCGTAAAAAGTGAACACCTTTCCTTATCACGAAATCATCCTTCTTGAGGAACTCACGCCA
The DNA here is from genome assembly GCA_036937055.1 of Nidula microcarpa. Classification (NCBI taxonomy): domain Eukaryota; kingdom Fungi; phylum Basidiomycota; class Agaricomycetes; order Agaricales; family Nidulariaceae; genus Nidula; species Nidula microcarpa. The sequence goes on along the minus strand of JASFDD010000225.1, from coordinate 9,217 downwards.
TCAATGAATATCTTGTTGTATCAAATTCGTGCAGTGGAAATTTTCTGGCACCGCCAACAAAATAATCGAGAAATTGGGTGGTTGATATAGGTGGATTCTGGATCCAAGCATCTTTTGCCCTTGCAGTGCTTCAAAACATCTACAGTGGTTACGAATAATGCATACGCACCCAAATTGTGGAGTAAAATTTCTTTGGCTGCGGCGTTGTGAATTTGACTATGCTTCGAAGTCGTTTCGATGTACAGTAGTAGAGTGATAACTTCTTCGGTAGCTTTTCAGGCGCTAAATATCAATCAAGCAGCTGGCTCCTGATTTGGCGACTGTACGTAGCAATGGACTACATGTATTTACTTCGCGCGCACTAGTCTAAGTAATTATACTGTAACGTCGTATTCGTAGTCTATTTATTCGATTAATCAATTTGTTTACCGGACTGAAGTAGCATGGTAGCTGCTATAGCCGGTTCTAACATTCCGGTATAATTGGCCTCGGGTGTTATTTCCAAGGTTACAGATGTTTTGGTACGCATGATTCTGCCAAGCTGTGCAGGATTTGGCCCGGTAGTATAAAGCTGTTTCTGCATAAGAAATGGAAGCACTTCACACGCATTGTTACAAACATACATATATCCCTTCGCCGTAGGGAATCCACGAATATGTTCTTCCATTAGCTGTCATAGTCCGATAGCTGTGGGATGGCAATATAAGTATGAGGCGAAGATACTACGACTCCAGTTATGCCCACCTCCGATCAGGTGAAAGTGCTAGCCACTTTGAAGTGCGTTGTTGGGGAACTTCTGTAAATCCATGCACTTCGATAGTAGGTAATGGCTGCCATTTTACGGTGGCAGCAGTTCTGCCATCTGCTTTTGCGATCGTGGTCACTTCTGGATATATGCCATCCGTGGTGATGTCAAAGTATTTGAAGTCTTGCGGTCCGATCACCTTGCAATTCAGGATATTATGATCAAAATCCTCAAAGCGAAACTCTATGGTGGACTGGGAAGTACGAATGGGAGGAGGAAGTGCTCCATATATTGGGGAAGGAGCAGAATTGAACTGAAGATCCGAATCATCCGCAGGGTATGGGTTGGAAGGATTGCGCCCGTCTCCTTGGCCTAATGGGTTGTTAAACATGGCGGCTTGTCAAGAGCGAATAAAACCCCTGCGATTAAAATGTATCGCTTATCATTCCACCGGGATCGAGATCAATGAGATGAAGTGAAGAAAGTTCCAGGTGATCTAGAAGGCATACACGTCATGCTTCACAATTCGAACAGAGTGAAGGAATAAAATTAGGTACATACCGCAAACCTCTTATATTCACCAAATGTGCATGCAGAGTAGTGGGTAAAAGCCAGAAACTTCGAAAGCCAGAGTATATGTTGCTGCTGGAATGAGGGGCGAGGAAGATATTCCAAGACCACGACACAGAATGTTCAAGATTGTGAGTAATTTATAGAGGAAGTAGATATACATCAAGGAGCCTAAAGATCATCAAAGGTATCGCTCAAACACAAGTTGAATGAAAATTTCGAGATTAAACAAATACATCCGTGGATAGAAATTGCCCCTCGTGGTTCAAAAGCTCCCTGAGATAGATGTTGAGATCGCTGTACTAACGCGCATCAACTATCGAGTAATAGAAGTCGGAATATGTCATTTGGTTCAGCGGTACATTCGGACATTGTTACTCTCAAGAGTTCACGCCCTCTGGTAGTATATTTGCAGGTCTTCTCGTGCCGTCAACGAACAACAGGGAGTGCAATGTTGTGATTTTTGGGCCAATTAAACCTGGATTAAACTGGATTTGAGCTTAGATACATAAATCCGTAGTTTAATCCGCCAAATAATCCCAACATTGCACTCCCCTAATATTTAATGTCTTTTCTGTCTTTCTGTCGTAGTGAGATCCTCCGATCAAGAAATTATACGTATACTGCAGAATACATTAGGTCGAGTTTTGCGAATAGATACTCACAGATACGCTTGAATGCTACCGCAGCGTCTAGAAATGATTCAGCGTCTGTTCGCTAAAGCGAACCATGTGTTGCATAAATCGAAATAGGACAACCAGATTCCCCAAATCTATGGGAAATGATGATGCAACGCGAGATTAGAATGACGGAATCATAATAACATACACAGGCATGGTATTGGAGATGCTTGGGACAGAGATATAAAAGGAGATGTGCTTGAAGAAATAGAATTCAAATACTCCACAACCTCAGAGTTATAGTCATGACTTATACTTGTTCCTAATAGGCCTTGAACTCGGTGTGAAGGCCCTCCCTCGTCATTGAGCCTCGCATTTTGAACAGTTTCCTCTAGTGATAGAAATCTGGCTCTTGCTGCCAGCGCCTACAGGACAAGGGCAACGAGTACGCCAGAGAGCAACGTGGGCGCCAGGCGCAGATTCCCCGACTCCTGAAGAACAATTTCTTGCTTCTCTAATCACTCCCACCATAAGGGCGATTCATCGACTGCATTTCATTCAAAAAAGTTGAATTCTTCAGAGTTCAGTATTTATATCGACCTTTTCAGCCTTGCGCAGTATGTAGTATCTGTGAACCAAAACGATGAGAAATCAAAGATGTCCTTGACCAGCATACGCACTTCTAACGCCCTGCACTCGGCGAAGCGCCAAGCGTCTCCCTGGCAGCGTTTAAATTGAAGTTCAACGCTCCAACTCAGCATTTCTAGAACATCCGACTTACGATCCTTCAGTTTCGCATAGAAACCTCCATCTTCTCACCTTATCTTGGGAAGATCGTTCTTCAAATGCATGGAGAAACTTCTTCCCTGTTTTGGATTCGTCGGTGACTACATATTAACCCTTGACGGTGTGGTACGAGATAATATCTGTCAGCCGACGTATCCAAAAGCCTATGTCCTTTTCAATCATTGAGCCTTTCCAAGCCAAAAAACCCACGCCGACCGCTTCCGATCTGGAGAAGTATCAGAAGGATATGCAGAGAACTGCTATGGGGATTTAAAAGGTGAGAAAGTATAAGCGCATCTCGCTGAAACCTATTAGCTCCTCCACCATAGAGGTACATGAAGTGACCAATACAACAAATGGCTACCGACTATCCACGCCTGTGACATCTTTCACCTTTGACTTGGTATCTAGTATGTCGACCAGCCGTTGAATAAGACGGCCTTGCATCTCGACAGTAGCACTGAGCTCCGCGATCTGTCTGCTGAGCTCAGTCTGGTTCTGAGCAAGCTTCATGTTTGACAAATCCTTCACCGCGCGTGCGGGTGGCTCCTGGTTCAGCAGGAGATGGCTGGGATCTGACGTCCAGTAATCCTGCTCTTGTTGATCTTCGATCTATCCAGGAGTTCTCAGCCACGTTATTAGGAAAAAGAATATGGACGTACACTGCGATCGTGCGTCATTTTATTCCACACCAAGCTGAACTCCCTACCGAGTACGAAACTTGGCAGGGTGATGAGCAGTAGCCCAAAGAGGAGAATGGGGAGCGTCACAAGTCGGCCGAGGAATGATCTTGGGGTGATCTCTCCGTATCCAACGGTAGTTATCGCTAGGAACGCATGAGACTTAGTTCCTAGGATGAAAGTACTACGAGAGACTCACTAACTACTACAAACCTAGAGAATTAGAAATTAAACGATGAGAATTTTAAAAAGGAACAAATGACACTCACCAAGCAGCGGCGGGAATAGACTAGAATATGAGGCAGAATATGAACATCATTGTGCTAGGATACCCTGCACCCCACTTACCGAAAACAATGTAGGATCGCCCTCAGAATTGACGAATGTTCCCAATACATCATCCCAGGTGCCGCGTTCAGCGAAATATCTGTCATACAGTGAGGAAAAGGGTAACTATGGACTGGGAAACGACATACAGAAGGGTACTGAATACAGTCAAAACCATTACCACGAAGAAGCCGATAGCAAAAAGCGCATGCTGTGACCGTCTGACGGATAGGTACATGACTTCCATGGTGCTGTATTCCAGTCAGCAGTTCGTAAGCGACAAAAAATCATTTGGGACGTACAGAAGGATAGTATGATTATAGCGAAAGGGTCGAAAAACACGTAGTAATCGGAACATCCGTAATATAGAAAACCTAAAGAAAACAGACTATAGCTTTCGTTAGAGATTTCGAAGGCAGAAAAGTGGCGGTACTCACGGTATCTTGTTGCATAAATATCTCTACATAGTAAGGGAATACTGAAAGCATATCTATGATGCCGAAAAATGCTGCGTGAGTAGTGAGTGGCCATTACGTAATCACGGTCAAATTTCAACCTTCCGGTACTCACAGAACATCCACCTAAACAGATTCTGCCATGTCGAACTCCATGCAATGCAGCGCGCAATATATTCCACCGTGAACAGTATCACTAAACTCGTCTCCCACCCGAACCACACCTTCGTCGAAATCGAGTGAAATGCCGGAACTGTCTCGAGGACCGTCACAACAGCTGAAGTGACGATGAGCAACGTGGTGAGCATATTCACGAGGAATGCTGATGAGGACGAAGTAGGTAATTCCATAATAGCGAAGAGCTCGCGTTTCCAGGGTGGATGGATGGCGGCCAAGGTCTCCTCGTCCAATGACTGCGAGTGGGCGAAGATATCCTGGACGTCTTGGTCCGCAGCGCCATGGGTATCTTCTCGAAGAAAGCTTTCTGATCTTGCAGATGCCTGCTCTGCTGGTTGTATTGCTCGCAATGCAATGGATGTCGACATGGAGGATGGTTGCAAAACGATGATAAGGAGCAGGCTGCACGACACTGCTGCGCGGGCACGAGTGGATGCGTGATTACGTAAGCTTGCCCACCTTGATCACCTCGGTACCGTCTCGCGCGCTCTCCATCACCCGCGCACCATCCATCGCCCGACGCCTGTGTCTCCGTACTTCCAAAGGGTACACTGCACCTTCACTCTAACGATACAGTTTTCTAACACATGTTGTCTCTTTCCCAGATATTAAACCCTCGTTCCCTTTTTGCCACAAACATTCCACTTTATCGTTTAATGATGTGAGCAGCTTCTTGAATCTCTCAGTCAAATAAGTATTCCCCCCTTCCAATTTCACGGTCCCCTCCATGTCCACCAGCGAATTTTAGAATTGAAAGCTCTTAACAGATCCATCTCTCCCCTGAGACTGTTCGGTGTCTATACATCATTCGGAGTAACGTCATAAAGAATTCGAAACTATGACGGATGGATCCATATCAAACACACTTTCGTGAGTACTTATCTGGTAGATTATGTACTTACATCTCGATCCTTAGATATCCTTTCGACTAGACATGGACATCTGACGCAGCCAACGACTTACAGCTGTCATCCAATGTCTAAAATTGAACAAACGGCCGAGACCTGGTGATCTGCTGGTAGAGCTGGGGATCTTTTAGTGCTGAAGTAGTGTACACAAGCTTGCTGGAATTTGGGCTGCATAACTTCTCTCTTCTGCAGCCCTCAAATTGCTTGCGCGTACCCTATAGTCTCTGTGTTGGCGCCTCTGCCGTGGTTTTTGGAAACGAACGTATCATGAAACCCTTCACTTCACCCGCTTCTCATCAATATAGTCTGATTACAGCATTCCGTCTTGAGCTTGAGACTTGCGAACAGCATGGTCCTGCTTCGGCCATATGTTCACAGACCTCGATATCAGGCTCTCCTTTCAATGAGGTTTCAGCTACACAATATCTAAATGATACCATCTGTGTACTGCTGTCATGCATCTATCCCCGGTGAGGATTTGCTTATTTTTCTACCTCCTTTTGCAGCTGTTGCAACATCACTTATCTAGAACTACATTTTTACTTTTGGTTTCCCGGAGTCTAACGTTTCAATTTATTAATAGCTTTTGTGAACAACAATATTGCGCTATTTTAGTCACCGTGTTATCTTTTCATATTCTAACTGTCTTGATTTTTCATGGAATGCTCAGCGTGTTACTCACATTATTCATTTATGAAACTTCCTGAGAAAGATATGTTACCTATCTCTGGTGTTAAAGAAGTGAGAAATAATGAAGACGAGATACAAGCGTGTGCTTTGTGAGTACCAAATCTTCATAAACTATTACCGGATAGGCCACCAGAAAAGATAGACTATCGCCATAAAAGACATGCGCACATCAGCCTGGATCCGAACACATTCACGATTGAGTCGATGCTCATAAAGGATTTATCTCACGTTCAAGTTTTATCGTACTCAATCGCGCGTTGTGATCACGTCCAAGTATCGATTTCTATCTGGACTATGATTCATTCATCGGAGAACATAAAAGATATAGGTAACCTCGAAGACATTCGTTCTTCATGCCGCAACTGAACATTAATCTCATATCAGGAAGATTACAAGTTGACAACACTTCATAATGAATATCTTACTAGAAGTGCATGATATACATGCGCTCGATGCTCTCTAAACAAAGGAATGAGTTTCAACCAGAATGAAAATTTGCGGAGGGTTTCAGAGATGCACGATATTCTCGAAATAATCGTGACCACATGCAAAATGAAGGTCAGTACATGCATTGGGGATTCTCTTCGATGTGTGCAGTGTGTACGAGGTAGACACCAAACCTGCTAACAACGTGCATGGACGCCGGCAAGGATGATGGGTCATCGTCTCAAAGCGCGCTGACGCCAGGAGTATACAGAGTAGAAGCAGGACACCACCTCGAGGATGAGCATGCATAATGAGCAGTGCGCCGCCCGGTAGGTGGGCACGGACAAGATGCGACTCTTCACCCTGCACAAGGGAATCAAGAGTGCGCTGCACAGTGCTAGCTCCTCATGCGAAGTCGCGAATCGAGAGCGATGGAATCGACAAGCAACTATGAGCAGTCTAGAAAGAAAAAACTTAAGGGCGACAAGTATGCCAGAAGCAGGAACCGGTTTTGGTACTCATTGGAACTGGCCTCTTGTTGATCGACTGCATTGCTCATACATGAAGATCGATAAGCACCAGGTAAGGTAGGTGTCATCCACATTCTGTGAAGTCACGTGTCGTTACTGTCTGTGACATATGACTCTGGATAAATTAGGAAATACAATTTAGATTACTTGATATCTCGGGTGGGTGAGCGAGATCCACTATTCTTGTCTGTTTAAAGTGTTCATAACATCGGTTTACACATTCATGTGAAGTTTCTCATTTATCGCATGGCTTGATCTTGAGGACTTCTCTCTGAACCGCATAATCTATGCAATCTCTATATACAAAGTCTTATTTTGAAAACTACATCAAAAGTTCTGGGGAAAAAACAAATCTTCATGCGTTTTATGCCAAATAAGTCTATTTAGAACACATTAAACCGTCCATATATTCCATAATTGGTTGAGGGACGCGTTTTTGACACGCTTTTGGCCTTAATGAGCGCGTGCTTTCCACTTTTGGGAATGTCACAAATGATGCACGTGACTTCGCCGATTGTGGATGACACCTACCTTAAAGGCATCTAAAAAGTCTTCATCTTGCTGTCAGCACCAATCAATGGAGCAATCCCCCCCGACCGTGGAAAGAAGACGTTCTTCCCTCACATCACATGACCGAAGCACAGCAAATTCCAGCTGGAACGCTTCAACGGGGTGTGCCTCGCCGATAGCAGGCACAATTAGCACTGGTGACTTTGGAGACGATCGTAAGCATGCTGCGTAAGGCTCAAAGACTAAGCCGGGGGCAGATATCGTCTACATCTGGTTATCTTGCAACCAAACGCGCAACGAATATGCCGACAACGATAAGTGCGCTCTGGAGGATAGATGTTAAGGAAAATCAACATGAGGATCTAGCAACAATGTTCCTATTGCCCTCAGGATCAAAAGGCGTGAACATTGGACCGCGCCAACGCTGCACCAGAAAGAAGGAGCAGCCTGTTTGATCGACCACGCTGGTCGTACAATGGTCATCAGTCCCCAATTCTCGCAGAGGTAGAACAGGGGAGAGCTATTCATCTTTGTTGCTCCACGGTGGAAGCATAACGGTGGTATAACGTCTGCCCAGGCCCTTCGAGGTGGAACACCATCTTTTGCCGACCTCAGTGAGGGTATCGACCGAAAATACGGAGAAATCCGTCTAGTATTCCTCGGAAGGATATCCCTCCTCGACAACGCTCCAAGAGCACTACTTATTGCTGTGAGATGGTTGCGCACTTTAAGGTTTATGTGCTCAACAGCGAACCGTCGCGCGTGGGCCCGTATCATGTCAAAAGGTTACCACTGAGTAGGGCTGCACACCGTCACCGTATCACGGTTATATGGTCACCGTAGTACGGCGCCCGTAGCCGTCCCGTCAGGCATGGTTACGATACGGCATACAACGCAAGAACTCAACTCATTCGATGCCTTCGCAAATCCGCTCATCAACCACGTCACCACATCCTACACAAGCAACCTACCCCACCCCGTCGCTCCTCCCCATCTCCCCGTCAATTTACACCTGCTACGAAATGCCAGCTCAACCCGCCTGGAGTCGGGCAACCGACAGAAACCGAGCCCGGTGCTTGTGATTTCTCCCTCGACGAAGTTTCTTGGTGCAAGCAGGAGGCGAAGGACGATGATACGGGAATTAGACATAGGGGATGTACAAGAGGAGCCGGTTGATTGCGAGACCGGTCCCTGGAGGCCAGAAGGAGGAGGGGGTCAGCAAACGGAACTTATAGGGAGAGAAGGGGAAAAGGGACCTACATGAGGATGGGGACGGTCGCAATGTCCTCTGTATACGAAGCAAGGATAAAGCTTACCATGGATGGTGCCGCACGACGCCGGTGAGTGAGTCCTGTGCAAGCAGAGACATGTCATCAGTAACATTGTGTTTCAAGGACGAAATTAAAGGTAAATGACAATGAAACAAATGCAGAGGGAAACGAGAGCAGGTAACATGCATTCCAACCTTGGCATATCAAGAAAGAACCCAGTAACCGTTCGCCCACCCATGGAACAGCGAGGTAGAGAAAGCGCAAGAGGTCGGTGGAGACGATAGTGGCGGACCTAGTCAACAGTTGTTGTACTGAACCATGCGAGGTATGCACATCGGTGAAGAAATCTGTTTAGGGGAAGTAGAGCATTAGTGGCGGCGTAGTGATATCATGAGGCATGCGGGGAAAGGGTGAGACAGGAGGAGGCTGCAGTGCACTGCACAACCATCACTAAATCATGGAATTTCTTTTCTGGCGTTGTATTTCTCACGCATTCGCGACAAGCTCGTGGCCAATCACAAT